>OZ035828.1:10048360-10277679 GCA_964034765.1 Knipowitschia caucasica | reverse complement strand
GTAACTCAAGTTCTACGAATGGTGCGTAGCCCCTTAGCTACGGGCCCATCAGTCCAGCATGGCTTTGGCTGAGTTCAAAGTGGTTGGTACGGGCCGTAGAGGGCTATTTATAGATGGGACTGGCAGGTGATTGGAGCATTTTGTTCTCTCTGGCGGGAAGCAAGATGCTTCAGGAGTATACCCATAGCGAAGCCTAAGGGGCTACGCACCATTCGTAGAACTTGAGTTACATTAGGTAACTATCAATTATGTACCAGTTTTATGCAGGTCATATATCTACACTAACTCTGAGTGTGTAAATGAAGGTGTTTCCCCCACTGTTGTTGCTGCTGCTGTTGATAATGTTGTGTTGTAGTCTTGGTGTTTGTTTGTTGTTGCTGTTGTTATGTTGTTGTTGTTGTTTTGTTTGTTTTGTTTGTTGAATGCTGTCTGTTCTAAAGACATCGCTTGTGTTTGTAACTTTGCGACCACAACAATACATCTCTGTAATAAAATCCTAATATTTTTCACATGTTATATTTTTAGTCTTGGTCACATCTTTAGATCAGCTTTTTCAGTCAGAAAAGTGAAAAAGAGAGGACCACCCTCGCTCAGCCAATTAGCTCTCAGCCCAAAGAGACACTCACAGCGCTCTTTCTTAAACAAATATCCAAATCCAATATGCAATTCGAATACCTATGTTTTGTATATTCGAGTCTCTCCAGATTGAATTTCTATTGTGAGATAAATAATGTTTGATCTTAGCGTTATGTACCGCAGCTTTAAAGCCTGAACGTGATTGGGTCATGGCTTGATCACAATCATTGTAAGGAACGAGTAGAAGATGCAGATCACAAGGCTTTATGTATGTTATATAATTTAATTAGCTAGATAGATAGATAAATAGATAGATAGATACTTTATTGATCCCTGTCGGAGAAATTTAGGGATACATTTTATTTATTTTTTTATTTTTATTTTTATTTTTGGGGCTACCAGCAGCAGCAAAAATAAAATTGATCATTCAAAAAAGCTAACTATAGTAAAAATCAGCAACAGCCCTTCAGGTCACAGCAGCAGAGATGGAGTAACCGCTGGGCGGACAGGTCAAAAGGTGGAGTAGCCGCTTGGTTCGGACCATTTTCTCTGCTCTTGTCCAAAGTAAAATGCGGAATGCTTCATTAGCATTATTCAAAAAGTTTGCGTTCCTCCGATGGATTTTATCTGATCCACTTGGTTCGGACCATAAATCCTCTCTGCTCCAGTCTGGACCAGTGCAAAACCATGAACACTGTACTGCAGCAAAATCTTATGTAGAAAAAAGTAAGAAAAATAAAATGTATAAAGTACAAAACAACAATTGTTTTACAGCTACTTAGGACCTGATGCCGTTTTCCAGCGCATTCAAAAGTAAAATTCATGTATATACTAGCAATAGCAGCTATTGCACTTAGCAGCTATTGCACTTAGCAGCTATTGCACTTAATGTTAAATTCTTAGCTGCATTGTAATGACAATGGAAGTTGAAGCTAATTTAATCTATCTGCCCCTAAGAGTGCCCTCTCATGGGCTAGATGGAGGGTCCTGGACAAACTAACATCTATGCTGGACCATGGCTGTCACTCCCTGCAGCACACTCTGTCTGCTCTGAAGAGCAGCTTCAGCGACAGAATGGTCTGATATAGATACTGTATATTGAAATGTACTTGTTGCTCTTATGAAGTATTTACAGCTAGTAAAAAATTGTATTGTATATACTGTCCTGTATGAGCGCTGCAACATCGAAATGTCCCCACTGTGGGACGATGAAAGGTTTTCTTATCTTCTCTTTCTGACCTCCCTGACCTATCTGACCTCTCTTGTGTGCAGGTGAGGGAGCATTGAGAGCTGATCCCCGGCTCCAGGCCTTGTCCCTTTCATCCCTGTCATCCCGGTCGTCCCCCTCGTCCCTCCCTGGCCAGCGCACGGGCCCCCCTCCCGTCAGCCCGACCAAGAGGAAGTTGAGCTCAGAGCATCCGGACAGCGACCTGGACGACAATGAGCATGTGACCAAGATGAGCCGCCTATTCGCCGCCCAGCTGTGAGTGTCCGGCTGCGATGGTCCATGTACCAGAGGAACTTACACGGGTCTCTCTGAGCTTAAAGGCAGAGCTGAAGTTAGCTGGATGACATTGTAGAGGCTGTGCATACATTGTAGATCATAATCATCACAAACTCTCTGTCTCTAGTGGTAGAAGTGGGGAACTGCATCTTGCTTTCATAATACACTGAGAACATGGCACAGTGAATATTCCCATGATCCTGTTTTGGGGCCTCACTGTGTCCAGGCAGGTTCCCTCAGTCCGTCTTCTTTGGGCTCGACCGGGTGAGGCCGGCTTCGTGTCTCTCTCCTCCTTATAGCTCCACTACACTACAAATACATTTCTCACATCTCCGGCGTTCCCGCATTCTGACTTCCAGAAATTCCAGACATTCCTGGGCTCCTATTGCCCAGGCCTGTGCCGCCCCCCTCTCCCCAGTCTTAGTCAGTCACGGGATCCTGCCATTGCTATTTATTGCCTGGACGTTAAGAGAGGTGTTCGCTGGCCTTCATATGCTTTTGAAACATATAGCTGTTTATTGGAGCCTCTAACCTTTGTTCTTACATTTGGATGTAAACACAAAAGTGAAACGGATAATTATTTAACCAATTATTGCCCAAACGTATCCATTTAATTTCCTCTCTGATGTTGCCAGGTTGTGAGAAAATATTGGTGGGAAATGAGAGATGTTGCAGGCTAATACTTTTATCATCAGAACTATTATGCCTTTGTGTTTTAGGATCCATTTAATTTCTGATAAAAATGAGGCCTCTCACCATCTCCCGATGTAGACTGAGGTCTCTAACCCTAGATTTCCTTTTGTTCATCCCTCAGTGGAGTAAAGTCAATGTCGTAGCTGCGAAAGCTTACTGCGGAATAGAAGGACCCACTCGCAGCCGCTGTTCCCGCGCCGTAAGTCCGCTCTGACCCGGACGCAGAAGACCAAGCCGCCGTCACCGGTGAAGGACCAGGATGTTCCTTTGAACTCTCGAGCTATAATTGCTCCTGTGTCAAGGATAGTGTCCTGGGGCCTCTCACCTCAATTAGATTTTTTGTATTGCAATAATCTCAAATGATTGAAAATATGTATTTTTCACCGAGACAGAACTCACCCTCTGAAGCATACAACGCGGCTTTGAGAGGGGAAGTTGAGTACCAAAATAAAACACAGTGGAGCAGCGTGCACTTCCAGGAATTTCAAAATTAAACGTCAAAATGATAAAATTCACAAAAAAATTACATTTTAAAATAGAATAAAACCAGGAATTGTAAACAACAAATATAAAGTGCATTTCTATATCCGTTACACTAGTTATCTCTGAGGACTTTACAAAGTTGTCGATTCGCCAGCACAGATCAGAGAATCAAACAGTTCAAACACAGGAAGATTGATTAAAAACACGTTGGTCGCCATTGGTCCACAAGAGGCAGTTGACCAATGTCCATACACGTTACTAGATGTCCATAAATGTCATTGAATGTTGAATATCGTTGATCATCACCACTGTTCCTAGACCCTCCTGCATCAAGGAATAACTGTAGGTGTTTACTGAGGCCTTTAACCCAAGATTTGGATGTATACGGAGGCCTGTATATTGAGGAAGTGGATTAGAAAGTGCACATTTATCCGCTGCCAAATCTTTTATGTAATTCTGCGTCTGCTCAAAGGTGTGTTTGTTTGGAGAGGCGTTTTTCGGAGTTAAATCCGGTGTTTGGAAAAGCAATCTCCAAATCTCTTATGTAATGAAGTCAAAACGGAGTCAGACCTTGAGCAATATCCTCTCTGATGTTGCCAGCTTGTGAGAAAATATTGGTGGGAAATGAGAGATGTTTCAGGCTAATACTTTTATCATCAGAACTATTATGTCTTTGTGTTTTAGGATCCAGGATTGAATCACATAAATACTAAAATGTTTCAGTATATGTTGGTGAAAGCTAAGTGTATGCCCCATAGACTTAATGTAATACTTCATTATTCACATATTGAAAATGTATATTATGCATTAATTCTGGAGTAAATATCTTTCAAACTACAATAAAATAGTAATACTATAAAATCTAACTTGTCCCTCACTCTCAAAACATTTCTTTATTAACAGCTTCCATCACTGGTTTTCGAATGCACGTATTTTGGCCAATGTCATATGTTTCGATCAGCTTTTTATGGTCTCTCTGGCGTCTCTCTCTGGTCAGACTCTGGTCTCTCTCTCACCGGTCTCTCTCTGGTTTCTAAACGTCTCTAGATCAGTAACCGTTTGTGTCACACTCACCATTTTGAGGTTAAATCTATGGTTTAGCGTTCTCTGTGATCCTGGTGATTATATTTTGATATCTTTTTACATCCAGATATGAGCACTACAAGGATTGACCAATCAGAAGCCTATATTTGTGGGGAAACTCAAGCTTGCCATAGCAACACATCTACCCCTGTTACGACGCAAAGCTAACGCCCTCGGAACAAATGCAGGTGGACTCGCCACCTGCAGGAGGATCGGTGAGGAGCTGGTGCTCTGTCAATTGGGTGGCATCTCTGACTGCCACCCCCCTGACCCAGAAATGGATTAAGGGGAAGAAAATGGATGGATGGATGGAAGGCCCCCAGCTCGCAAACTATTTTTCAGACTGGGAAGAATAGCGCAAATACCGAATAATTTGTAGAGTTTGTAATTTTCCCGTCTGCAGAAAGTGACCACAGCACAATGTTCTCATGATCTAACTCTCGTCACAATCATATCTGATTTTTAGTGTTCTGTTTGCTTTTCAGGGCCTTGAGTTTGGCCGACTTTTCCAGACCTGATCACACTGTGTGACTGCTCAAAAGGAGATCGTAGAATGTCAATCTAAAAATAATACTTGACTGTAGGACATGGAATTAGCTTTTGGTTTAGCATTGAGAGACCAGATAGAGCCCAGAGTGAGAGAGAGGCCAGAGAGAGAGACCAAAGAGAGAGAAAGCCCAGAGAGAGCGAGACCAGAGAGAGAGAGACCAGAGAAGGAGAGAGACCAGTCCACAATAGTCCCAGGCTCATATGCTGCTGTTTCTCTGTGGCCTGTGGCCTATTTGTGTGTGGTGGAGGTGGGAGGAGGCTTTGAACAAAAGGGGCCTTATCCCGTGCCCTGGGGCCCGTGCCCTGGGGCCCCTGGGAGCTGCTGTGGTCCCCCACTCAGCTGTTGGAGCCTGACTCCTGCTGAAAGTGCAGACGGGAATTCTGAGGACCACCTGCAGGGGTTATGTGCCATGTCTTCAAACGCGTTATGCAAAACCTTCGACATGTTACAACCTGGTTCCAGATCAAACACACGCCTGGAGCTGTCTTTAGTCTGATCCAAGCTTGTTTTAGCTTGTTTCACATAATCCACTGCATAAAGGATCCCTCACTCATTTTGAGAGATGAGAAAAATATTCAGGTTATGCCAAAGGTCAAAGGTCCATATTTCTGGAAACGTGACCCAGGACCATAAACCGGGACGCTGTGGCTGTTTTACTCTCACACACCTGGGATTCTGTTCTGAAGAAGTCTGACTGCAGATAGAGAAAGACTAGAAAGAGACTAAGAGGGACCAGAGAGAGACCAGAGAGAAACCAGAAAGAGACCCCAGACATGAGGACCACAGACATGACAATGATTGCCCGGACTTTGTACATGCTTGTTAAAGTCCTTCCGTATCACTCTGAACTCTTCCCCTTTCAGAGACTCAAAGACAACAGATCCAGCCGATAACATCCTGTTCCCCTTTGAGTCAAAATTTAAATCGGTCAGTAATTCACTAAACTCAGTGTGTGTGTGTGTGTTGCGGTGACAAGGGAGGAGAGTCGGGGTCAGACGACCTCTGTTTGAGAACCACTGCTCTCCCACTGAAAGCTTTGGGATTAGGGTTATTGCATATGGACAGAAGTGACATCATAAAACCCTCTTGTAACCAGCGGGCAGTTTATTTGTCAGCTACTGGGGACTTGAGTCAATTAGCCACTCTGCCCGATACATTTCACCCAATTACTGCCATTTTAATTGACTGTAACAGTTTCCCTCATTTATACTGTGTACACTGTAAAACTAGTGCAGCTGGGAACTCCATCAGTGCGTTGTTCTCATAGTGGTTTCTCCAGGGAGTGAAAATAAGAGCTGAGCCTGGCCAGCGCTGGTGAAGTCATTGTTCCTGTCTTGTTTTACACTGGGACTATTTCTGCAGTGAGTTTGAGACCAAGTCAGAAGAGGAGGGAGTCTTTCTGTTTGATTTGGTGGTTCCCAAAGTCAATCTTTTCCAGCTTCGATAACAATAGATTTCCTTCATCTCTCCATCCCAGTCTGTAATCACTTATCCGTCATGATGTTTCGGGAGGAAGCGGTGAGACTCATTGCTTCCAGGGCTTTGAGTCGTCCACCGTCTATTGTTGATTTACAAACAAAACGTATAGCGCTAGTTAATGATTGTGATTATATCCTTTGTTGGCTTCAAAACGGATTGACACACACACAGATGAGAGAGAGAGAGACGAGAAAGACACCAGAGAGGGAGACCAGAGAGGGAGACCAGAGAGGGAGACCAGAGAGGGACACCAGAGAGGGACACCAGAGAGGGACACCAGAGAGGGACACCAGAGAGGGACACCAGAGAGGGACGCCAGAGAGGGACACCAGAGAGGGACACCAGAGAGGGACGCCAGAGAGGGAGGCCAGAGAGGGAGACCAGAGAGGGAGACCAGAGAAGGACGCCAGAGAGGGAGGCCAGAGAGGGAGACCAGAGAGGGAGGCCAGAGAGGGAGACCAGAGAGGGAGACCAGAGAGGGAGACCAGAGAGGGAGACCAGAAAGGGAGACCAGAGAGGGAGACCAGAGAGGGAGACCAGAGAGGGAGACCAGAGAGGGAGACCAGAGAGGGAGACCAGAGAGGGAGACCAGAGAGGGAGACCAGAGAGGGAGACCAGAGAGGGAGACCAGAGAGGGAGACCAGAGAGGGAGACCAGAGAGGGAGACCAGAGAGGGAGACCAGAGAGAGACCAGGAGAGACCAGAGAGGGAGACCAGAGAGGGAGACCAGAGAGGGAGACCAGAGAGGAGGCCAGAGAGGGAGACCAGAGAGGGAGACCAGAGAGGGAGACCAGAGAGGGACGCCAGAGAGGGACGCCAGAGAGACGCCAGAGAGGGACGCCAGAGAGGGACGCCAGAGAGGGAGACCAGAGAAGGAGACCAGAGAGGGAGCCAGAGAGGGAGACCAGAGAGGGAGGACCAGAGAGAGAGACCAGAGAGAGAGACCAGAGAGAGAGACCAGAGAGAGAACCAGAGAGAGACCAGAGAGAGACCAAGAGAGAGACCAGAGAGAGACCAGAGAGAGAGACCAGAGAGAGACCAGAGAGAGAGACCAGAGAGAGACCAGAGAGAGACCAGAGAGAGACCAGAGAGAGACCAGAGAAGTGAGACCAGAGAGAGACCAGAGAGAGACCAGAGAGAGACCAGAGAGAGACCAGAGAGAGACCAGAGAGAGAGACCAGAGAGAGACCAGAGAGAAAGACCAGAGAGAGACCAGAGAGAGAGACCATAGAGGGAGACCAGAGAGAGACCAGAGAGAGAGACCAGAGAGAGAGACCAGAGAGAGACCAGAGAGAGAGGCCAGAGAGAGACCAGAGAGAGACCAGAGAGAGACCAGAGAGAGACCAGAGAGAGACCAGAGAGAGAGACCAGAGAGAGACCAGAGAGAGACCAGAGAGAGAACCAGAGAGAGACCAGAGAGAGAGACGCCAGAGAAGGACGCCAGAGAGGGAGGCCAGAGAGGGAGACCAAGTGAGAGTGGTTATCTGTCGCTACTTCACTTTTCTCTCTGAAAAGGTGTTCTCAAGCCCTGAGCCAAAATCCTTCCTTTTCCCCTGAGTTAAAAGTTTTAAATGGTTATCTTTGTTTCAATGCAGTTGGAAACCCAGGCCCCCCCAGCTTTAATTAACAATAGTGTACGTTTTAAATATAGATTTTGAGTTTCCGCAGCTGAAATCTGGAGAGCTTCAAGATGTTTTCATGTTGTTTATACTTAGCCAGAGTTAGCTGGCTGTGCGGTGGCTGGATCAGGGGCCCTGCTGTACGCTGCGGTGTGGTCTTCATCCTCCTCCTCTTCCTCCTCTTCCTCTCTGCTCTGATTCTTCCCAGATGTTTCCTGTGCGTATCTCCGACTTTTTTCACTCTTCACTTTTCTATTTATTTCCATAAGCAGTCGGATGTGGATAAGGCCGGCTCAAACAGACTGTAGTACAATAGTGAGAAAAGTTCTGGAGTTTTTATTTTCACTTTTAAGACCTGTGCTGTCTTTATCAAAACAGGGAGAAATGACTAATTATAGATGGAATTGATCTAATCCCAAAGTATGAACACATCATCATCATTTTTATCCCAGTAGAGAAAGAGCTTTGTCTCAGTGTACACCAGTCCCTTGCTCTTACGTGGTTCTCCAATATCACAAACAACAGCATGGTCTCTCACTCTGGTCTCTCGCTCTGGTCTCTCACTCCTATCTCTCTCTAGTCTCTGGTCTATCTCTCTGGTCTTTCTCTGGTCTCACCCTGGTCTTGCTGTGTCTCCCTCTCTCTATGGTTTCTCTCTCTTCTCTATCTGGTCTTTCTCTATTTTCTCTCTCTCCCTGGTCTCTCTCGCTCTGGTGTCCCTCTCTCCCTGGTCTCTCTCTATTTTCTCTCTCTCCCTGGTCTCTCTCGCTCTGGTGTCCCTCTCTCTCTGGTCTCTCTCTATTTTCTCTCTCTCCCTGGTCTCTCTCGCTCTGGTGTCCCTCTCTCTCTGGTCTCGCTTGCTGGTTTCTCTTTGTGGTTTCTGCACACACTACAGCAGTATTCTTGTGCTGAGAGCTGATTGGCTGAGTGAGGGTGGTCCTCTCTGTTTCACTTTTACGTCTGAAAAAGATCTAAAGATGTGACTGAGGCCAGAGACTCTTTGAGAGCGAGAAGAGAGTGAGAGGGATGTATATGTATTATTCACAATTGTTTTTTGTGGTTTGAAAATTGCTTTAATTATTTCACACAACCCTATAGGCTATGACTATGGACAAATGATCTGTTTGCTGCCATAACTACTTACCCTGTGGTCTGCCCAGCGAGGTGAGAGTGGTCGACAAAAGCACTGTGTGTGTGTGTGTGTGTGTGTATGTGTGTGTTTGTGTGTGTGTATGTGTGTGTGTTGTCCTATTCTTGTGTCGTTGGTTTTTGGCAGAGACTCTGGTTCAGACATTTGAATTAGTATCTCCCATGCAGCTGTAACAGGCTCATGTGCAGTAGTAGTTGAAGTAGTAGTAGCAGCAGCAGTAAGAGTAGTAATAGTAGTAGTATTAGCAGCGGTAACAATAGTAGTAGTAGCAGCAGTAGCAGTAGTAGTAGTAGGAGCTGCAGTAACAGTAGTAGTAGTAGTAGTAGTAGCAGTAGTAGTAGCAGTAACAGTAGTATACAGCAGCAGTAACAGTGGTAGTAGTGGCAGCAGTAACAGTAGTAGTAGTAGTAGTAGTAGTAGCAGTAGTAGTAGCAGTAACAGTAGTATACAGCAGCAGTAACAGTGGTAGTAGTGGCAGCAGTAACAGTAGTAGCAGTAGTAGTAGTAGTAGCATCAATTTTGTTCCCAAACCTTGTTTATCATTTGTTTATCCATACGTTTACTTTTGTGGTCACCCCTGACAACCGCCTCTCTCTTTTCCAAACGTGTCCGGTCCACAGGAACTTTGTGCTGACGCTCAGAAACAGGACAAAGCCTCCATCGGGGGTCCGGCTCAAAGGAAAGCTCTCAGTCTTTCCTAAACGAGCCCCCCGTCCTCCCTCCTCCTCTCCCTGGTCCCGTAACCTTCCATTCTCCTTTTCCAGATGCTTCCGTCCGCTCAGGCCTGTTGCTGGGCCACGCAGAGCTGCTTCTGCATCTAAACACGTCAGGTTTTTCAAGTCGCCTTTAGTGGAGTGTGTGGAGAGAGACCAGGGAGAGACCAGAGAGAGACCAGGGAGAGAGACCAGAGAGAGAGACCAGAGAGAGAGACCAGAGAGAGAGACCAGAGAGAGAGACCAGAGAGAGAGACCAGAGAGAGAGACCAGAGAGAGAGACCAGAGAGAGAGACCAGAGAGAGAGACCAGAGAGAGACCCAGACCCCTGAGCTGGGCCCCAGAACTGGGCCCCAGAGCACAAAGGCTGGTGTGTGTTGTCTCTGCTTTCTGCTCTGTGCCTCTCTTCTGGTCGTTATTTAGGCTTTAGTGTCAGCAAAGAGTATAGAACTCTTTGCTAACCAGAGCCGGTTATGCTTTTCCCCACTGTGAGAGAAATAAATATTCTCTAATCTTTACTGTACATACAGTATAAGTTTGTCTGAAAATAAATGGAAACAACAAAAACGGTGGTCTGCTATCAACTACAGCCACAATCCAAGTCGAACTTATCAACTAGCATTTCATAGATTCCCCAAAGACTGAGAGAGGTATGGTGGAGGGGAACTAGCTAACATTAATGTCAACAGGTGTTGAAACGTATGACGGAGCATGAGGCTCATCCAATTTCCTTAGACCACTTCTGATTTGGATCCTGTCGGCTACTTTTATTTTATGACTGTTGTGTTGCGTTCAGTCCAAAATGGCGGCGCTGCGGCTCGGTTACAGGTTTGTTTGTGGCACATTCTATTGAGTTTGGCCTCTTGGTACTTCTACAGTCTTTGGTGTAGTGTGGGAGTGAACAGAGCGACACAACTGGGGTTTCGAAGGACAGAGTCTGACTGACCAGTGAGATACAAGAGTCTGACCAGTGTCAATAATCTAGAGTTTTCAGCCCAGTCATGGGCCGTGGTACTGTTGGTTCCCGCTCTGCATCCTGACAAGTCAGAACGCTCACATGTCCCTCTGGTCACTCTCTGGTCACTCTCTCTGGTGTCTCTCTCTATTCTCTTCCTGGTCTCTCTGGTCTCTCTCTGCTCTCTCTCTCCATGTCTCCGCTCTTGGCTCGTCTTGAATCGTCTGGTGGAGCAGCAGCTGAGGGGGAGCACTCTTGAGCTTTGAACTGTGTGTCCGTTGTGTCCCGCTGTGAGTGCATTTGGAGGGCAGCCATGTTGGAGAGGTCTGGGGGGGGGGGGGGGGGGGGGGGGGGATCGGTCTATCCCTGAAGCTGCTGAGTGTCCTGATCTCAGCATAGATCGAGCTAATTAGACGGTTTGATTTGCCAATCAAACAAATTAATATGTCGCCTGAAGTTGTGCTGCACTAAACTAGTTTTATTTGGATTATCTCAGGCTGCCTTGTCATCATGTCTTTGAATGACTTTTGCCTTTTTAACTTGAATTTGTGGCTTAAAGGCCACCTCGCCTTTTCAGAAAAGAAATCTGAGTTTCTGCTAAAACTGACTTGGTAGCCTCAGCTATGCATCCGTCATGCTGGGTGGCCATGTTTGTTTTGCCTCTGCTCGGCACTGCTTGCTTTTGTCAAACCCGGATATCCCGCTCTAAACTTCAAGACTGGCCCATGATTGGGGAGAACACCTAGATGTTCTACTCGAAAAGTGTAGGCGGGAACTGTGCAAGATGTGTGTGTTTGTGAACTCACAAATATTGGCCATTTGCAGTCAAATCACATTGGAATACACATGTCGCCAGTGTGTACCAGACAAGTACATAAATGAAAAAGGCTAAAAAGTACAATAAATCAACAAAAACATATTGAGATGCATCTGCAAGATTATATTTATTGCTGCTGTACAAGAAATGTGGATACGATTTGCCAAATGAGGAATGGCAGAGTGGTGTTGGACCTTGATTGACTGACTACTGTTGCCGTGAGCGACCGGGGGAAGACTGAGCTTTGTGCTTAATTCTTCTATCTTCCAGACTGAACCTCTGATTTAGCATCATACTGTAATAACACATGTCCTCTTGTCTTCTTGTCCTCATGTCTGCAGGAAGCCAAGCGGAGATTACCGCAGCTCTAAGGACCGCAGCCGAACCCCCCCAGAGCGCCTGGTGATGCCCTCTGCTCTGCACTCCTACCACCCCCATCTCCCCCATCTCCCTATGTCCGCCCTCAGCCTGGAGCAGCCCCTGGCCCTCACCAAGAACTCAGAGAACACCCGCCTCAGCGCCATGCTCCCTCACCCAGTCTTGGAGCGCCAACAGGTAAACTGAGAGGGAGACAAGAGAGGGAGGCCAGAGAGGGAGGCCAGGGAGGGAGGCCAGAGAGGAAGACCAGAGAGGGAGACCAGAGAGGAAGACCGGAGAGGGAGGCCGGAGAGGGAGGC
The DNA here is from genome assembly GCA_964034765.1 of Knipowitschia caucasica. NCBI lineage: Eukaryota > Metazoa > Chordata > Actinopteri > Gobiiformes > Gobiidae > Knipowitschia > Knipowitschia caucasica. The sequence continues at coordinate 10,265,380 of OZ035828.1, read as the reverse complement.
CAGAGAGGGAGACCAGAGAGGGAGACCAGAGAGGAAGACCGGAGAGGGAGGCCGGAGAGGGAGGCCAGAGAGGGAGACCAGAGAGGGAGACCAGAGAGGAAGACCAGAGAGGGAGACCAGAGAGGGAGACCAGAGAGGGAGACCAGAGAGGGAGACCAGAGAGGGAGACCGGAGAGGGAGACCGGAGAGGGAGGCCAGAGAGGGAGGCCAGAGAGGGAGACCAGAGAGGGAGACCAGAGAGGGAGACCAGAGAGGGAGACCAGAGAGGGAGACCAGAGAAGGACGCCAGAGAAGGACGCCAGAGAGGGAGGCCAGAGAGGGAGGCCAGAGAGGGAGGCCAGAGAGGGAGACCAGAGAGGGAGGCCAGAGAGGGAGTCCAGAGAGGGAGGCCAGAGAGGGAGGCCAGAGAGGGAGACCAGAGAGGGGAGACCAGAGAGGGAGACCAGAGAGGGAGACCAGAGAGGGAGACCAGAGAGGGAGACCAGAGAGGGAGACCAGAGAGGGAGACCAGAGAGGGAGACCAGAGAGGGAGACCAGAGAGGGAGACCAGAGAGGGAGACCAGAGAGGGAGACCAGAGAGGGAGACCAGAGAGGGAGACCAGAGAGGGAGACCAGAGAGGGAGACCAGAGAGGGAGACCAGAGAGGGAGACCAGAGAGGGAGACCAGAGAGGGAGACCAGAGAGGGAGACCAGAGAGGGAGACCAGAGAGGGAGACCAGAGAGGAAGACCAGAGAGGAAGACCAGAGAGGAAGACCAGAGAGGAAGACCAGAGAGGAAGACCAGAGAGGGAGACCAGAAAGGGAGACCAGAGAGGGAGACCAGAGAGGGAGACCAGATGCTGAGCTGGGTGAGGATTGGCATTGAGAGCTTAGTTCTTCAGGCTGAATTTTCGCTTTAGCGTCTTAACACATGCAGACCGCTCTTATGTCAATATTGATTCCAAAAAGCTGTTTAAAGTGAAAAACAAAAAGAAGCTAAAACGACTTCACAAGTCGTTTTAGCATTATGGACATTTTGGAAACTCGTTTGTTCTCGGAGTGGGCAATTTAGAACTTGTGGATAGGGATTACATTATTATCTGTATAAAGATCATTCTATAAGCGCCAATGTTGTGTTTTTGTTTCAGAATCGCCCGTCAGTGATCACATGTGCTCCAGCCAACAACCGCAACTGTCACCTGTCGCACTGTCCAGGCTCCCACTCCAACTGCTCCAACCTCAGCAACAACTTCAGGAGAATCCACTGTGAGAATTTGGAGTTTATCACAACCAGAGAGAGACCAGAGAGAGAGAGACCAGAGAGAGAGACCAGAGAGAGAGAGAGATCAGGGAGAGAGACCAGAGAGAGAGAGACCAGAGAGAGAGAGACCAAAGAGAGAGAGACCAGGGAGAGAGACCAGGGAGAGAGACCAGAGAGAGAGACCAGCGAGAGAGACCAGAGAGAGAGACCAGACAGAGAGACCAGACGGAGAGACCAGATAAAGAGACCAGGGAGAGAGACCAGGGAGAGAGACCAGAGGGAGAGATCAGAGGGAGAGACCAGAGGGAGAGACCAGAGGGTGAAAACAAATAAGTAGATCATTCTAAAAATAGCTAAAAAGTAGCCACTGGGTGGAGCAGGACTGGTCTCAGCAGCATGTGAAAACATATTAAAAAGGGAAATGATAAAGGGTATCTTAAGTGCAGTAAAGGTCTCTTTATAAAAGTATCTGTTCAATTATAAAGTTGCAGTCCTTCTGCAGGTTGTCATTAAGTGACTTATAGCGTCTCTAACCTGCCCTCATGTGTGTGCAGCAAACACGGCTTGCGACCCGGTCATTGAGGAGCACTTCCGCCGGAGTCTGGGCAAAAACTACAAAGAGCCGGAACCCACCGTTGCCGCCGGCAACTCTGTGTCCATCACCGGATCTGTGGACGACCACTTCGCCAAAGCTCTGGGCGACACATGGCTCCAGATCAAGAACAGAAGCAGCTCCTCGTCCTCTGGGTCCAGTCCCAACTCCTCCCCCCACAACTCCTCCCCCCTCAGCCACTCCCCCGCCCTGCTGTCCTGAGGGGGCCGGTGTATACAAATGCTTGGATTCAGTTATTTTTTAAATCTTGATTCATGTATTTATTATTCTCTCAAAGGAGGATTTACCAATAGAACAAGTATGAATGGTTACACCATACATATAAAAAAATGTATATATACATTTTCTTTTTCAATTAATCTGTGTGTGCTTGGGGTCTCTTGGGGAGGCTATAAGAATGTCCTGTATGATTTCACATCTGCGCTCAAAACAAATCCATGAATTGGAAAGCTAATTCCAAATGACCAGATCCATCAATTATCAAAGTTCAGTTGATTGTCAGAGTTTGTTACAGCTGTAAGTATAAAAACTTGCCATTTCTCACTCGGTAAGAGATAGAACTGTTCTGTTCTTTACTTTAGCTGCTTGTTCTATTGTCAAATCTACACATAAGAAAAAATATACAAAAATCAAGATAATATCTACTACGAGCTATATTTAATTCATTGTTTAATTTTTCGAAACTGTGTTCATCGATGACCCCCTGTCGAACTATTCGGTTCCTGGACTCAGGGAGCGACTGGTGGCTCCCAAAATGACGGAGCGGAGTCTGTAGTTATCTGTACATACGAGAGAGACTGCGGCGTTTTTAATGATTACGTTCTTTATGTTGCTTTTATTTTAACAGTAGTTTTGTGTTCTGCCTCTGTGTCACAACATGCCTGAAGTGTGAAAGAAAACCACATTCATCAAATCTCCAGATGATTCAGCCACTAAAATTGATATTCCTGTATTTGTCTCTAACTCTGGTCTCTCTGGAGTTGTAGTCTGGTACTGCAACACCCACTATATGTAAAACAAGCGCCCCCATTGGCTGAACATTTGATAAAATGTTCTATATATCTATATAAAGTATTTTTTATCCAATTTAATGTAATTTCATAGATTTCCAGTCACTATGGGCTTAATATTATCTCATGTGTTCATGTATTCATGTTGTAATATTTTCATGTTGTTGTTGTTGTCACTGAAGGGCCTTGGCGTCTCCCTGATGCATGTTTGACTTTAGTCTGATAGCTGGTGTCTATTAATTTTTTGACGCATTTCAAGATATAATTCTGAGAGTTTGTTGTTCCAGAGACAGGCCTGGTTCACTGCTGGGTCAGTCCTACTCATATGTTAAATATTACATGTGTTTATCAAAATTCACTCTACATGCTGACAGCCTCTGGACAGGCTCGTGTCCATCACTGAACAGTGAGGCCTGAAGATGTTGATCCATCGATAGTGCAAACTGTTTCAGCCTAAAAGACACACACACAACAATCAAGTTTACACCACTGAACTGTCTGTTCTAGAGCAGACAGGTTCTGTAGTGTCCTGTTGGAGCCGCACTTACCATTAGCCTCTATCCTGCATCACAGCTTCATTCACTCGGTCAGAGTCAGGGTTCAGACCAGAGCTGAGCTCTGAGTCTTGGACACAGAAGCTGTGGGACGAGTGTGTGACGAGTGTGTGACAGCACAAACACACAGAGGAGATGGACTTAAATGTCTCTGGTCCCACTCTCCTCTGGAGAAGCACACACTGCTCTGTGGGAGATTCACTTTTCTAAATCTAAAACTAAGACCATCTTTACGCTGTGCGTAGAGAATGTACAGAAGAATCGTAGGAATTGTTTGAGGAACATTAATGTTAAGGATTTGTAGTTATTTAATTCTTGTTTCTGTCTCGTTGTAATCATTGCATTTCTCTTGTGAAAAAGTTGATCTTTTTTGTTTATAGATTTGTGTTAGAGTGATGTTCAGGAACAGAGGTGTGAGGACCTTCTGAAGGAACCGAGGCTAACAGGCCTTAATCAGAACGTTCTGCAGTTTCCTCCTCCATCAGTAACATCGGGTCATAAGGTCCTGATGTCATGTACTGGTGTCATTCGGAGCCAGAGTAGAAGGGGCCTGGTCCCTGGTCTCGGATCTGTTAACTCTTGTGGCTGTGTCTCCTGAGAAAAGGTTTTGGCAGGCCACCCTTTTGTACGTTCAGTAAAAAGTAGCTTTGATGAACAATAAAGTGCTTTTAAACCACATCTCATCGTCTTCTTCTTTAACTCGTGGGACTTTGACTTTGAAGTGTTTTCATTTGAATCCCAGACTGAGAGAAAAGTACTTTAATGAAACCACAATACACTGTACAGAAAGTATCAGATATACAGTACATACAGTTTAGTTACGGAGAGAGTTAGTGAGCTGCTCAGGGACCTGAAGTTAAGCCCTAAAGACCAAAACAGAGAATTTGGGGACATTTCTGACTCTGCTTTGACAAAACTCATACGTTTAATTACAGCTGTATTTGTTACTCAAAAACCTGAATTCTTCCAATCGGCTGGCTCTCCTCTCCATAGACTTTTCTCCAATGTAGATGTAGTTTGACCCTGTACTAGAGGAGACGGGTCCAGGGAAAACCGTTGGAAAAAAGAGAGAAGCCGCGTGCTTTTAAATGATAATTGTGACCAGTATATTTAGAGGTGTCTTTAATCTCTTAAACATTTAATTTTCATCTCGGCTCAGAGAAAGAAGAAATTAGTTTTAGACTTGAGAAACCAATCCAGGACAGACGAAGCAACAAACCCCTATTATGTATGGCAGAAGGAACGTGAAAATGGAAATAAACGTTTATTGATGACAAGACAAAGAGGGTAATACAGACACACAATGGAGAAATAACTATATTTTTTTGGAGCCGAATAAAATGTGTTAAAGTCTTAGCAAGTCTCGGGTCTAAGCAGGTGTGAGGTCTTAGCAGTACAACACAGTCCAAGTTCAATCATTTGGTCCGACTCTTTGGTTTGGGGAGTGAAGTCTGGTTCTGGGAGATGTACTTTAAGAGACTTGTTCTTAGATGCTCTCGTCGTCGCTCATGTCCCAGATCTGAAAAACACAAATACACACAGTTAGAATCAATATAGTGTGTGTGTCATTCATGGCTTTTATTGGGGGGAAAAAAGTTTCAAGCCATTTTTAAGTTTGTGCTATACCATGTTTAGACCTGACTCTGGCTACAAGCAGGAGGCCAGTCCCTGTGCTCCTCAGAGTTACTTCATATGGTCCCTCTCTCTCGCTCTGGGACATAAAGCATTGTCCATCTGTGCACAGTCTGTGGTCTAAATGTCTCCTCGGACCCTCAGGAGCTGGAGCTGGGGTCCTGTCTCTCACACTCAGGGTCTTCCACAGTTCCTTGTGAGTAAACAGTAGATTCCACACATAGTTTTAGTCAAAGACGCACTTCACAATCCTCTGACAGCGACAGGAATCTGCGGTTCTCACACGTCCATGCGGCATTCCTTGCAGGCTATTTGGAATGATCTCTCAGATGAATTAAACACAGGCTAAAACCTGATTAAGCTTTGAAATAATTTAAAATAGAATAACTGAAGAAATACTGTATGTGTAAGAAAGAGAGTGGTTTCTTAAACACAGAGCGAGTAATGGGAGAGGGGTGTAGGGTCAGAGAGTGTTTGGGCCTGTTCCCGGAGTGTGTATAAGTGTGTGTGTGTGTGTGTGTTTTGTCTGTCTTAAACCGTCTGTGGCAGTGTCAGGTACTGTTTTACTGTTTGTACTGTACAGTTGTGTGTTTGGGAATTCTACTGCATGATATTCTTAAAACACTGTATTTTGTGTGTGGTTGTGCGTGTGGGTGTGGGTGTGTGCAGAGAGAGGGACCAGAGAGAGGGGCCATGAGAGGAACCAGAGAGAAGGACCAGAGAGAGGGACCAGGGAGAGACACCAGAGAGAGAGAGAACAAAGAGAGGGCTCAGAGAGAGAGACCAGAGAGAGACCATGTAAAAGTAAACTCCTCCAGCTCAGTAACCGTTTGTGACACACAAATCTGTGGTTTAGCGCGCTCTTTGATCCTGCTGTTTATTTTGTGATAATGTCCATGTAAATCCAGGTATGAGTCATGTAAGGATTGACCAATATCTCTGTATAAATAACTTAAAAAACCTTCACACACAGAACCACTATCCTTCCTCTTTTAGAGTGTTTTAGAGCAGACATGTTACGTTGACCCGATATTCTTCTTAGTCACACTCTGGTGTCGTGAGCTGTCAGTCACCACCTCTGCCCTGGGGCACACTGACAGGGATGTGGCAGGAACACTGGAGGAGAGGAGAGGGGAGGTGAGCAGAGTATAGAGCCGGTGGAAACAGGGATATTGTCCACTTCTCATGGCAGAGTAGTTGTCCTCCTCTTATCACTGTAGACCTCCAGTCGTTGTCGGCGACACTTTACTCTTCTGGACGTTTGATAAAGAGCTCTAAGCTGCGTGTAATCATGTGCCATGTGTCTGTAATCAGCTGGAGCAGGGCAGACGCGGCCTCACTAATCCTGCGCCACTGTCTCATCTGATAAAAGGAGAGAGCGAGACCTCAGGCCAACGACCGGCCAGGAACCGAGCAGAGATCAGAGAGAGGGCTGTGTTTACAACGAATGGCACCAGAGAAAGATCAGCGAGAGAGAGACCAGAGAGAGATATATCAAAGAGAGATCAACAAGAGAGAGATCAACAAGAGAGACACCAGAGAGAGACCAACGAGAGACCAACAAGAGAGACACCAGAGAGAGACCAACGTGAGACCAACGAGAGAGACACCAGAGAGAGACCAACGTGAGACCAACGAGAGACCAACGAGAGAGACACCAGAGAGAGACCAACGTGAGACCAACGAGAGAGACACCAGAGAGAGACCAACGGGAGACCAACGAGAGAGACACCAGAGAGAGACCAACGAGAGAGATACCAGAGAGAGACCAACGAGAGAGACACCAGAGAGACCAACAAGAGAGATACCAAAATGAGAAACACCAAGGAGAGACCAGAGAGTGACCAGACAGAGAGAGACCAAGGAGAGACTGAGACTAGAGAAACAGAGACCTGAGAGAGAGCAGAGCAGAGAGCAACCAGAGAGAGACCATATATATAGAGAGAGAGAGAGAGGGACCGGACCCTTAAACAGCAGAGAGTAATGGGATTGTCGCCATTTCTGATCATATCCTCTCATAAATGCCTATATATTTTCTACTTCATAATTACCTTTTCTAAACTACAGTAAATAACATAACTTTTGTAACATGTTACTCCCAACAATGCTTAATACATATCTTATATAGACGTTGATAGTTCTTATTAATAACTCGACTTAAACCCAGAGAAATAACACATTTCAGTCAATCCCGGAGCATCCCCTGCATCTGAATGGACTCCTTTGTCTATCGAGCAGCTGACTGAAGTTCAGAGTAACCACATCTCAGGTCTATGTCTTCTGAACAGGACCACTCCCTGTTGTGTGTGTGTGGCCCCAACCTCTGAAGCAATTCAACTCGCAACCGTTTAATACACATCTGCTTCACATGGCATCAGCAGTGACACCAAAGAGCTGAGAGTCAGACTCTTTCATCTGCTGCAGCCTGGCTCCAGCTCAGCCGTAATTACAGACCACACACAGCTGCTGCGGCGCTTCCGGATCAGGACTTAACTGAGGAGGAGGAAGTGGAGGAAGTGGAGGACTGAGGGAGGTGGAGGGTGAGGACTGAGGGAGGCGGGTGAGGGAGGTGGAGGGCGAGGACTGCGGGGGGTGGGGGGGTGGTTGAGGACTGAGGGACAATTAAAGACCACGCAGAGCTGCTGATGTTGCTTCTGGATCAGGACTTATCTGAGAGGAAGAAATGGAGGCCTAAGGAAGTGGAGGGTTGAGAAAGGGTGGCGGGGGGAGACAGAGGGAGGGGGTGAGGACTAAGGTAGGAAGTGGAGGACTGAGGGAGGTGAGGGAGGAAGGGGGGGGGGGGGGGGGGGGGGGGCTGAGGGAGGGGGGGGATTGAGGAATACGGGAGGAAGTGGAGGACTCACTGAACAATTACAGACCAAACAGAGCTGCCGGCGCTGCTTCCGGATCAGGACCAAGGACAAAGAGGAAGAGCGGGACTGAGGCCAAAGGAGTGAGGAAGAATGTACTACAGCTGCTACTACTACTACATAACATAACACTGGGAGAAAGACAGGAGAGGGCCGGCATAACATTAAAGGTACACTGTGTAGATCTTATATTGCAGTACAGAAGCCTTTGATGGAAAATATGGGGCAATATGTCGTCTTTGACATATTGTCATACTGAGTCATTCACCAGACTGCCAAGGAAAGAATCCGTTGGTTGAGTTGAAACTTGTGACTCAGAAGTTGGATAAAGCGGGTCAGAACATCCAGAGACCTTTGGAGCAGATTCTGCCTCGTTCTCGTTACTGTCAATGTGAAGAAAGTTACATATTGTTCAGGTGTGAGTCTGTTGTATACAAACGACACAATGTGCCTCCTGTTGTTTTAACTCTGCCTTTCGGTGCGTGTGGTTTGTGATGTTGACACGTTTGCTATTTTGACGTTGGTTTCCTAGATTTTTGCAAAATTCTTTTCTAAATGACTCTTGTTAGGGTAGTTTTTTTTATATACTGTAACTATGTTCCTTCATGATCCCTTTTTCAAACTTGTGAGGGCACGATATCAGTAGCACCTGTGAAACGAAAATGACTTTTCAAGTATTTCAAGATGGCGCATTGACATGGAGAGTCCCCAGCTCTCATGCACATTTATAATTCAAATTTTAAGCATATGAAAACAATTCAAAAACATGGTGGGGGTAAATATATAATATAAAGGTCAAATTTGTTATTGGTAAACATGTTTTTTTCATTTGGAACATATGTGAAAATTGCACAGAGTGGCTTGAAGAGAAAGACAGTAGAGGACCGGCATAACACTGAAGACTAAAATCTCCCCTAAATACGGTCAATTCAGCAGAAAAACTCTGTGAGTGGCTCTGACCTGCCCTGCTGCCACATTCCACACACTGAGGCCGTAAAACAGACGCTTCCAGTTTCACTCCAGACTAGAGGTGGTGGGGTCAAGAGGTCACGAGGTCAAGAGGTCAGGAGGTCACGGCTGACGCAAGAAGTTCCATTCACCCAAATAAGCCACATTCTGTAGAAGTTTTAATGTGTAAATAGCAAACCAGGAATCTCCAAAACTCCTCAGTTTTTTCATACCAGAGACTTTTCTTTTTGATCCAAATATTTTGACTATTTCAAACGTATTCATTAACAACATAACCCCATCCCCTCGCACTGCTGGTGATGTCACACATTATATGAAGTTACACATATGTTCAGAGTCCAAACCTCAAACAGACACAAATCTGAATGTATTAGATAGATACTCCTCAGGACTAAACATAGTGAGGCAGAGTAGCAGATATATGCAGCTAAAATCTGGAACAATCTTCCTGAAAATGTGAGAGGCTTCTACTCTGAATATGTTCAAAAACAGTTCTGTTTTGCTGAAACAACTGAAGGATTGTATCGTCACTCTTAATAATTTACAGTCATTATATACGCCTTCAGCACTCTGAGTTGCATATAAACTGTGATATACAAATAAACTTGCAGAATACAGACTACAGACCCTAGACTACAGGAGCGATTCAAAACTAGTCTCTTTCACTGTCCTCAGACACTGTGATATAAAGTACTCTCAGAATCTACTTCCTGCTTGGACGAGGCCACATAAGTGTTGTATTATTCACTCGAGGTCAGGAGAGTGCTCTGAATGCCTCGGTGCAAATACAATATTAAGAGAAATATTTTTTCAGTTTAGTCACTCGACAACAGAGAAGCGCTGATTTTGAAGCTACAACCTGAAGACAGGGGTCACACGCAGGGAGAAGCAAATATCACTCAAGTCCTGTTTGCAGCTGATTTAGGGTCTAAAAACCAACAATTATATACTATTATGACTACAGAGAGAGTGACCAGAGAGCGAGACCTGAGAGAGAAAAGAGAGCGAGAAAAGAGGGCTACCAGAGAGAGAGACATGAGTGAGACCTGAGAGAGACCAAAGAGACCAGAGAAAGACAGAGAGAGAGTAGAGAGAGAGAGACCAGGGAGGTACTATAGAGAGAGAAAGGGAAAAGAGAGAGACCAGGGAGAGACCATAAAGAGTGACTAGAGAAAGACGAGAAAGAGACTACAGAGCTACCAGAGAGCCAGACCCGAGAGACCAAAGCAAGACCAGGAAAGACCAGAAAGAGAGACTATGATTGACCAGAGAGATTTTAAATAAGTCCCATAGAACTCAATGTAAATTAAAACAGCTCGACCTCAGCTGACAGAGAACCTACAGCTTTCATAAAGATCGGAATTTGTGGGGATTTTAGTGTCCCTTGTCATCCTGAACTTTTTTTCTTCTTAAATCCTTCAATTTTCTTTAAATCCACATTTTACTGCCACAAGCTCGTTTCCTTCCCGCTCTGGCTCTGCTCTTCCGCTGCTCTGAACAGCCCACACACGCGTATTTGGCGCGACGCATCATGGGAGATAATCCACTGCACAGAACCGGGAGGACCAGACGATGCCCAAATATAAGCGAGTTATGCTAATCTCCCGGTCCTCGTGAAGTCCCATGTGCTACTGAGCACAAGCCATTCATTTGAATAGGGAGCCATCTTGGATCACCGGGGCTTGTTTAGCCTTATAACATCCATTTGTTATTGTGACAAGTACAGAGCACATTATCCACAGAAGACATCCTTATAATGATGATCTATTCCAGACTCTACACTATCAGCACTCATAAATAAAGGCAGACAAGTATAAAGGCTGTCACTTCTAAAATACATCTGAGAGTTTCTGCATGTGTACAACAGCTGCCTACAGGAAAATGAGCCAAAACAATAAAACAATAGAAACAGGAGTGAATGGTTTCCCAGTTTATCCAAACAATAGACTTGGAAAGAGTCTGAGAAACTTGTACCATTCATTCACACACATCTCCAAACAATAAGAGTCGGTGAGTATAAGTACTACAGCTTACCTCTGGCTTACTTCTCGGACCCCTGTGCCAGAACCAACAACACATGGGGACATCGGCAACCAAAGAAAAACGGTGGAATCCTCTCGAATATGAAATAAACATCTCATGAAAAATCCAGAATCAAAGTAACAACAATTAAATATTAAAGTCGCAAGCGGCGTCGAACGGCCCTCGCCGCACCGCATGCACCACCCCGCACCGCGCACACCACCCCTCACCAAGCCGCCCCACATCAAGCCGCTCCGCACCAAGCCGCTCCGCACCAAGCCGCTCCGCACCAAGCCGCTCCGCTCCAAGCCGCTCCGCTCCAAGCCGCTCCGCTCCAAGCCGCCCCGCACCATGCCGCCCCGCACCATGCCGCCATGCATCAAGCCGCCCCGCAACAAGCCCTCCCGCCTTAAGCTGCCCCGCATCAAGCCGCCCCGCACCAAGCGGATCTGCACCACGCCGCCCCGCACCAAGCCGCAACGCCCCGCTCCACAACGCCCCGCACTACGCCGCACCACACCGTACCACGCAACACCGCGCAAAGGAGGTGGGGCCGCCGTGTGATGATTTGTTGCTGTAGCCATAGAAGAACGTTAGTCAAATTGTAATGAATATGATGATTAGAGCTGTTTGGCACCCCATGTAAAACTTTGCCTCTATCTGTAGGGGGCGCTAATGAGCCAATTTCAAATATTTCACTTTCACCTGACCTAAACCCTGGAGTTGAACATTGGATTCAAGTTTTGTGCAAATCAGACTTTGTTTGTGCAAACGGGAGCAAAATTAATGTTGTCTAAAACGGTCAAAAAACACTCACATTTTGCCGCTCCGCTGCTCATACAACGTTTCACTGATCAAAAATCCCTTTGGTCTTTTTGAAGGTACATGTGTTGAGATGATGTGGAGAGATGTTGAGTCAAATCGGTGAAACGGCCGAGGAGGAGAAGATTTACAATCGACATGTATGAAAATGATTGCGGATCATTTTTCCATTTTGCAGTGCAATTTATGGGCTTCCTGTTTGTCAGAGGGTGGAGCCATGATAACAAAAATTCTTGTTCTTATCTTGACTTGAGGAATATGTGTACCGAATTTCATGGCTCTACGACAAACTTGATCTCTGAAACTCCCATTGGCTGTTGTAGGTGGCGCTGTTGAGTCCCATAAAAATAAACACCAAAATATCAAATTTTTCACCAGGTCTGATGTTTGGGCAAAATTTTACAACTTTTCATGCATGTTCAGGGGGTGAAATTAAGGCTCAAAGTGCAGAATTTGACATCTCGAGCAAAAACAATAGGCCCTTTCCCCGTTCGGGGCTCGGGCCTAATTATAAGTAAGTAAGTAAGTAAGCTTTATTTATATACCGCCTTTCACAGAGCGGTTTACAATTGTTATTTTTTGGGCACTTGTCTCTCACTCCACACAGAGATGGGAGCGGGGTCGCCGAACAGGAGGCGCATGCCAGACCTATTGTACATATTTTTAGTGGTAGGGGAAACCGGAGTACCCGGAGGAAACCTACGCAGACACGGGGAGAGCATGCAAACTCCACTCAGAAAGGCCCTGGTCCGACCAGGATTCGAACCCAGGACCTTCTTGCTGAGAGGCGAGAGTGCTATCCACTCAGCCACCGTGCCGCCCACGGTGAAAGTAATTATGAAAGTAACGGTTCACTCTTTTTAATGTTCTGTGATTATTTAGGATTTTAATATTTGTATCTTGTTTTGTCAGCACTTTGAGTTGCCTTTTGTATGACCTGTGCTATACTTGCCTGGTCATGTAAACTTTGATGTCTCTGGACAGTCCCACGCCCTCGCACTGATAGAACACCTTGCCTCACCCCTTGTCTCACCCCAAACCCCTGATGACGCCTCTGCTTCCTTCCCCCATGAGCTCAGAAAACATGGAAGTCCACTCCCTTTCCTTGTTCCGGACCAAAACCCTCATCGACGTCTTCTCTCCATTCTCTTTGACCCTAAAGCACAGCTAAGAAAACAAGATGGCCGCCTCCCCTGCCGAGTTACAGATGGCTTTTTGTTATTCTCCCACAAACAGATTAACAGTCGACCCCCGGATCCTCAGAACTACGAGCTGTGCCAAGAACAAGTCAAGGTTTAACATGTGATTAAAGCCTTTTCATTCATCTTTCCCAGTGGCTTGAGAAGCCTTTTTTATAGATTCATAAACAACTTGAATATTTATTTGATACTGATAAGGCTGACCTGGAGATTTGACAAAGGACAAAAATATACATGACATGGGGGACAAGAAAGGGCGACCAAAGAGAGAGACCAGAGGAAGACAAGAGAGAGAGAGAGATTTGACAGAGACCAGAATAAGCTGACTTAGATGTGATAGAGAACAAAAACACATGCATTTGAGGGACACCAGAGACAGACTAGAGAGAGACACATTATAGAGAGAGATCGGAGAGAGAGACCAGTGAGTCATCAGGGAGAGAGAGACTAGAGACAAACCAGGAGAGGGAGACCAGAGAGAGACCAGAAATAGCTGATCTCGATGTAACGGAGGTCAAAAACACAAGCATGTGAAAATGAGTGATAGAAGCTAAAGCTTTTAAAGCCTGGAACTAACATTGCATAGCTTGGTGGCCCAGCTTTAACTTTTTCGGCCTTTTTGGTGACACCTCTGTGTGTTAAGTCTCAATCGGAGCCCTCCAGATCACAGCACTTCCTCTGACACACTTCCTGTTTCCTGGTCTGAATATACAATTGCCTGAGTCACACATTGCATGAGGCACTTAGCACTGATTTTAGTTTAAAAACTTTTATTCAATTCAATGTATTTCTGTGTACCCTAAATCACAACAGCAGTCCTCTCTGGTCTGTCTCATTCTGTTGAGGCATGTCGCTTCATTAAGTCGGGTATAGTTTAAACCTTATCTACTCTGTGTATGTGTATGGACACGCAGGAGCCCAGGGGCCCGGCTGCTGCACCCTGATTGGTCTGCCTGAGGTCACATGACTCCTGGTTCAGCTCCACCGTTCTAATTAAACCGGGGGCAGGTCTGAACTGGCCGCACACTGAGTCTTTGATGTGCTTGGGTTCTGCTTCAGCAGCTTACAAAAGCTTTGAGTAACAATACACACATTAAAACATGTTTTATTCTAATATCTAAGACAAAACCAATGGCTTCTATGTGTTTGTTATTATTATTGCATTTACTGTGCTCGAACAGTTTGATTCTCTGATCTGGTGTTGGTGAATCTGCAACTTTGTAAAATCCTAATAGACTACTGCTGTTGTGATTTAGGGCGACACACAGAGACATTGAATTATATAAAAAGGGAGAAACTGTTTTGAAAGTGTGTTGACAGTGAGGCCCCTCAAAAAGACACACGTTATAATCTTTGGAAACGTATTAAAGTGATTACAGCAGATTGAATATGGACAGATGGAGATTCACCCAAACTCATGAAATTGGTTTTGTTTCTGAGCAGAATGCAGGTCACAGGAAATAAGGAGAGAACAGCGCTTTTGTGCAGAATCAGAGAATTGTCCTGTTTGGAAGCATTGTCTTTTTGTCTTAAGAGTGTTTTTGTACTGATCAGTAAATACAGAAGGAGCTGAGGATCTTAGGACGACGCAAGTTAGGAAGAAAAAAATTGTTTTAGAAATCAAAATTTTAAGCTTATTGTGAAGTTGAGCGTATGTTAGAAGTGGACTGACCAAGTGTGACATCAATATAGTGAAATGCAGAGAGGCTGATTTGAACATAAGCCAGTTTCCTCAGCTTCGCGTCTCTCTGGTCTCTTTGATAAACCAGGGACCACTGTCTTTACAAGGAGGGAAACCGGAGAACCTGGAGGAAATCTAGGCGAAACAAGTCTCTTTGTACCTTCAAACTCTTCAACTAGAGATTTAGATTTTTCTGACTCTGATTTGAAAATCAATGGACAATCTACAGTCTGCAAAGAGGACAGAACACAAGAACCGAGTATAATGTTCAGACCTCTTTGGGAGCAGTCTCTAATGTGACTTTCTTTCTCCCACTTATCTTTTGTTGATTCCTGCATCAAAATTAAACGTTGAGAGCAGATCCTTGAAGCTGATAAGTCCAATCAAAACACACCACTCTGCTTTTGATGTTTTCCAAAGGGTTGGGTGAAGTATTAACGAGTTATGATTGCAAATCCTTATCTTTGGAGTGCATTGACCAGAATGTGAGCTGCAACTTTCTTGTACAGGGTTGGTGTTGAGGGACCAGTCCAGTTTATAGTTAATGTGAACACCTAGGTACTTGAAACTGTCCACCAGCTCAATGACTTCCCCCTGGATGTTCAGCGGTGTGTGTGATAGTGTCTCCTTAGTCTTACTGGTGTTCAAGCACAGGACCCTGCTCACACCAGTCGAAAAAAGTCCATAATAACTGACTGGTTTTCCAGTTCATTCTTCTCAGACACACAGCCCACGATGGCGGAGTTGTCTGAAAACTGGCAGCAGTGTGCATTGTACAGTGCCTTGCGAAAGTATTCGGCCCCCTTGAACCTTTCAACATTTTGCCACATTTCAGTCTTCAAACATAAAGATATAAAATTTTAATTTTTTGTCATGAATCAACAACAAGTGGGACACAATCGTGAAGTGGAACAAAATGTATTGGATAATTTAAACTTTTTTAACAAATAAACTGAAAAGTGGGGCGTGCAATATTATTCGGCCTCTTTACTTTCAGTGCAGCAAACTCACTCCAGAAGTTCAGTGAGGATCTTTGAATGATCCAATGTTGTCCTAAATGACTGATGATGATAAATAGAATGCACCTGCACTAGCCTCCTCAGACCAACACTGCACAGTGCGAGAGGTTGGTTTATGTTCTATACTCAGAGGAGCAGGGAACATAAACCAACCTCTCGCACTGTGCAGTGTTGGTCTGAGGAGGCTAGTATGAAGCTACAAGGTTGTTTTGACGCTACGGACTGGTCTGTGTTTCAGTCAGAGGACGTCAATGAATTCTGTGACGTTGTGTCTGGATACATACGCTTCTGTATTGACTGTTGTGTCCCACAGAAGGTCATTAAAGAACATTTTAGTCAAAACCCTTGGATGAACGCGGAAGTGAAACTGAAACTTCATGAGCGTGCGTTGGCGTTTCAATCAAATGATACAGTTGCTTATAAGCTATCCTGTTACTCATTGAAACGTTCTATTAAATCTGCAAAGCGCAGTTACGGGGACAGGTTAAAGAGTTATTTTGAGGAAGATGACCCTCGGCGCATGTGGAACGGTATTAAAGCCATCACATCGTGGAAACCTAGCGCTGGGAAAATTGCATCTGTCGGCCAAGCTCTGCCAAACGAGCTGAACACGTTCTACTGTCGCTTTGAATCCGCTGATGCCTGTCCTACTGTATTCCCTGAGTGTTTCAATCAAGGTACCTTCACCGTGACTCAGGAGGAAGTCAGGCGTGTCTTGTCCAGAACCATAGTCCGGAAAACCCCAGGCCCGGACGGCATCCCTCCTCGTGTCCTGAAACTGTGCTCTGAGCAACTTGCCCCTGTGCTAACAGACATTTTCAACCTGTTGCTAAGGAACGGTACTGTGCCGAACTGCTTTAAAGAGTCGACCATCATTCCAGTTCCTAAGAAAACTCCTGTGACATGCCTGAATGACTATCGTCCTGTGGCCCTCACGTCTGTTCTTATGAAAACTTTTGAGCGGCTTGTGCTGGACTTCATTAAGAGCCAGATCCCTGTGAGTGTTGACCCGCTCCAGTTTGCTTACAGACAGAACAGGAGTGTGGAGGATGCCATCTCCTTTGCTCTGAACTCTGTCTACAGTCACTTGGACACTAGTAAATCTGTCGCGAGAATGCTTTTCATTGATTATAGCTCTGCTTTTAACTGCCTTGTCCCAGGTAAACTGATTGAAAAGCTCATGTCTCTCGGTTTAAGTGTTGCCATGTGTAAATGGATTTTTAGCTTTTTAACTGACAGATCTCAGAGAGTGAAAATCAATGACTGTTTTTCTGATGTTGTTTCTGTGAGCACTGGTTCTCCTCAGGGATGTATTTTGAGTCCTTTGCTTTTTACTTTGTACACTCACGATTGTGTGTCCTCCTCTGACTCAAACTTGATCATTAAATATGCTGATGACACCACCATCATCGGTCTCATCAGTAACAATGATAAATCCTCTTATAGAGCAGAGATACAAAATGTGGTACAGTGGAGTAAAACTAACAACCTCCAGTTGACATGTGAACTGGTCTACGACTTCAGTCGCAATAGTTCTCATTTGCCTGTCGTAATCGACAACTCCCAGGTGCAGATCGTAGAGGAGTGCAAGTTTCTGGGTTTAACTCTAACGACCTGAAATAGGTTAAAAACACTGACCGAGTCGTTAAGAAAGCTCGTCAGCGTCTCTACTTTCTGCATAAACTTAGAGAATTTACCACTAACTCTAAGATTCTGCTTAACTTTTATCGCTGCACCATTGAGAGTTTACTTGTTGGTTCTGTGACTGTGTGGTTTGGAAACATCACAGATACAGAAAAGAGAGCTTTAAACAAGGTGCTCCGCTCTGCAAAGAGGACCATGGGCTGTGAGCTTCCTGTTCTGGAGGTTCTTTATAAATCCAGACTTTTAAACAAAGCTCTTAGGATTGTCAATGACTCTTCTGGCCACCCTGGGAAAGCGATGTTCCAGCTTCTTCCCTCTGGCAGAAGATATCGCTCTCTGAGATGCAGGACATCTCGTTACTCTAACAGTTTTTATCCACAAGCTGTTATCAGTGTGAACAGAGCACTTTAATGATTTGCACTTGTTTTGAAACTGTTTTAGTCGATCGAATTCACAGTGACATTTGTTTACTGTTTTATTTGTTTTATTTTTGTCTTTTAATGTTTTATGTCTGTATTTGTCTGTGCACACTGGAGACTTTTGCTAATGTATTCCAATGTGGTTGTTTTACTGCAAATGGCAAATAAACTGAATCTGAATCTGAACCTGTGTGTCAGCTGTAGTTATCTGCAGTTCATCCAGAGTGATGGGCCTCTTGGCTGCATCTCTGATCAGTCTTCTCCTTGTTTGAGATGAAAGTTTGGAGGGACGGCCGGGTCTTGGTAGATTTGCAGTGGTCTGATACTCCTTCCATTTCAATATGATTGCTTGCGCAGTGCTCCTTGAGATGTTTAAAGCTTGGGAAATCTTTTTGTATCCAAATCCGGCTTTAAACTTCTCCACAACAGTATCTCGGACCTGCCTGGTGTGTTCCTTTGTCTTCATGGTTCTCTCTGCGCTTTAAACAGAACCCTGAGACTATCAAAGAGCAGGTGCATTTATACGGCGACTTGATTACACACAGGTGCATTCTATTTATCATCATCAGTCATTTAGGACAACATTGGATCATTCAAAGATCCTCACTGAACTTCTGGACTGAGTTTGCTGCACTGAAAGTAAAGGGGCCGAATAATATTGCACGGCCCACTTTTCAGTTTTTTATTTGTTAAAAAAGTTTAAATTATCCAATAAATTTCGTTCCACTTCACGATTGTGTCCCACTTGTTGATTCATGACAAAAAATTTAATTTTTATATCTTTATGTTTGAAGCCTAAAATGTGGCGAAATGCTGAAAGGTTCAAGGGAGCCGAATACTTTCGCAAGGCACTGTATGTGAAGTCTGATGTGTAAATACTATAAGAGAATCGGTGAGAGGGCCGTGCCCCGAGGGGCCCCAGTATTGGAGACTACCACCTCAGACTCACAGCTGCGCAGCTGCACGTACTGTGGTCGGTCCTAGAGGTGTAGTCTATGGTGATTATTTAAGATTTTAATGTTTCCTTATTTGTTTTGTTCAGCACTCTGAGTTACATTTCAAACTTTGTGAGTTGATTTTTACAAAGAAAGTTAAGTTAAAACATTTATACACATTCTATACAGACAATGTTAGTTAAACAAATATGACAAAGGACAATACAGGAAACTGTATTGCACATGCTATTGCACCAACTTAGATTGCACAATAACACTAAATATCCTGATATTGCACTGGGCCATAGTCAACAAGTGACTATTGTACAATGTTGCATATTGCAGTGTCATATTTCACTCAGCAATCTCATATTGGTTATATAACCAATCCTGCCAAGTGCTATGTCAGGACATTGGGCTGGAGAGCTGAGTAGTTAGCGCTTGTGCTATTTTCAAAGTCTCTTCACAGACTTTTTTTATTCACTCAAAAACTAAAACTGTATCAATAGCTGCCCTGAGGCACACTGACAGAAGCGAGGCAACAAATCTGTGCCATCGGCCCTTCCCACCACCACCAACCATTCACACACACCAGACCCATTTGAATGTGGGTGAAGTGTCACGTTACAGCCGCCCCACTGTGGCTCTTGGTGTTCCCAGTAGTCTCCCATCACATTACTAACTAGGCCCTGCCCAGCTTAGCTTCAGAGATATCTCAATATTTTTGATCACAGTTTCTCTCAGACTCTTCTCCAGTCCGTAACGTGTGAGGAACCCGAGCTCTGCATCTGGAAATGAACCCACTCTGGTCTCACAGAGTTAAAACCATCTGAAGATCCACCTCTGAAAGCAGCTGTCCGGACAGAGCGGCGCCACCTGCTGGATCACAGCCAGGACTCCTGTGTAGTGAGGCAAAAGTCTCCTTTATGGACACTATTCCTGACTTATGAGCATCACAGCAGCATGATTAATGATTGGTATTTCTGTGCAGGCCTGGTTTAGACACAAGACAGGGGACAGCTGGGGGCGCCCCCCACACACACCTGCCAGACGTTTATTTTAATATCTTTATCTATTAGAAAACTGGTTTGTGATGCAGTACAGATTTAGCAGAGAAGCTAAGCTGCTAGCTAAAAGGAAAGAATATATTTTAGTGTAATGCTAATTAATGTGTTCTGGCATTTTTATATTTGTCTGGTATTTTGGCTCAAGATAGAAAGGAAATGCTGTGTTGCTTTGCCAAAGTACGTGATGCATGTAAAGTAACTTCATTTATATATAGACTCACTCCTGGATCTAAGATAAGATAAAATAAGATAGACTTTATTGATCTCACACAGGAGAAATTTACATGTCACATCTGGCATGGATAGAATCACTCAAGAAGAAAAAAAAATGTGCAAAGAAAGAAGTGTGCAAACATGTTAAATACAGGATATATTATGTACAATAATGAGCAATGGCAATTAAGAAACAGTGGCAATAGTAGTGCAGGTTTTTTTTTTTCTCTGCTGCCTCTGTCCTGGATCAACAGCCTCAGTCCGGGATCTACTGTGTCAGTCCGGGATCTACTGTGTCAGTCCGGGATCTACTGCCTCAGTCCGTAACTTTTCTGCATACTAATTAACATTTCTGCACAGCAGTCATCCTGCCCCCTATAGACTAAAGACTCCTATGTGTGAGTTTGAACACAGGGAATGCACTAATAACAGTTTATTCTGTTTTTGGAGAATCTACGACACGAGTGTTGTGAAATCATTAACAAGCACAACACCAATTTGAAATCCATCCAGAATAACAGCTTCAACAGCTCCATTTGGACACTGAGATGTATCTAACAGCAACAGAACGATCTGACCCCTTCGATAAAACAGTGACAGCCGTGACATGCATTTACATATTTCTGAACGTTTCTGGCTGGATTTAGGGTTTCTGGTCTCTCTTTGCCTGGTCTCTCTCTCCCTGGTCTCTCTCTCTGGTCAAACACGTTTCTGCCTTTCCCAATGTCAATGCCAATGACCTGCACCTACACGTTTATGAATGGGTGCATGTTTTGCGTATTAGAAGCCGTGGATATCAAGCGTTGGCAAACAAGGTTATGAGTCAAGCCTGCGGTTGACACAAAGCTACTGGATTTAGCCTGAAGAGCTGGGGAGATTTCCACCTGCTATGTTTAGTGAGGTGATGACGCCCACACCAGAGAGGTCCCGTGTTTAGGTCGGGCATAGCTGGCATTCAGCAGCGGAAAGCCTTTAAAATTAGCTGCGAAGAAGAGGTCTGACGTGCAGCTGACATGTTTAAGAGCACATATATACATACACACACATACATACATGTGAGAGGGAAAAGTGACACCAAAGAGAATACACAGAAATAATAAACTCGGCCGGGAAATAGACCTGTAATGTGTTTTGCTGCCTTTTTTCACAATTAATTTATATTATCTTTTTTCTTAGGCCTTCAACCACTCCCAACTTGGGCCGTTTGGTTTCAGGCACCAAACAAAAATCTGCTCATACCACATACATCGTCATGTTCACTTAAACTGTTTTATTGTGACTCCTGATGCATGGGAGAAGAGAGAGAACAGAGAAAGAGGCCATAGAGAGAGATCAGAGAGAGACCAAAGAGAGCGCAAGAGAGGCCTGTAAGGACATTTGTCCATAGCGAGAGACATTAGAGGGCTTTTTGAAGACTTATTAACGTCGTCTGAACTAACTTATTACATTAAGCCATAGAATTTTAGATGCAAAATTGTAAATGTACTTTTAAAAAGGATCCAGGAAGTTGCATTGAAGCTGGAGTATAAAGTATTCAACACACTATACAAAACAAAACATGAAAATATATAGTCTGCTAGTTTTAATGAGAAAGCCAATATCTCCTCAATACAAGAAGGTAATAGAAGCGGAAATTAAAGAGCTGCGAAGGACAAAACAATTTAAAAAGATGATATGTTCTGCTAGTCTCCTCAGTCTGCTGGCCCCACAGGAGTGCAGGGCGAGCTCTAATGAAAAGGCAGCACTAATATGTTTCTCCGCTCCATCTGGAAATAATTGTAGCATGTAGCAACTGCAGCCGTGTTTGGGAAAGCTCTGACATACATGACGCCTGGTGACGTGAAAGAGGAGGAGAGAGAGCAGAATGAAATACCAGAGAGAGACCTCAGAGAGATGAGAGAGGTCAAAGAGAGAGATGCCAGGGGGATCTCTCTCTCTCTCTCTCTCTGGTTTCTGGTCTCTATCTGCTCTGCTCCTCCAGGCAACAACCATGACTGAAGGTGATGATTAGTGGCGAGCCAAAGCACTCGTATCAAACAGCAAAACATAGATTTGGGCGAAACAGGTGTGGAGCCGGCGTTAAAGCTACAGCTCCAGATCATTGCCAAAATCTGCAGCCAAGTATAGTCATGTTTACAGGTCATTTCAGCTCGAGGAGTTGTTGTTATCTGGAAAAGCAGACGTGTTGTTACAGAGATAATGAAGCCCTGAGTGATTATCATTAAATGGAAAGTGACAAGAAAATTAGCTTCCGCCTAAAAGCGTATGGCTCAATAGTATAGGAACAAATCCGAACAACAAAGAGACGTCACTGAAGCTGCTACGGGTTGGAATTTCCCCGCATCTGGAAATGTATGTGTTAATAGCAAGCCTACGGGGGCGTTCACATCGCCGAGGCATCAACACACTGT
Source organism: Knipowitschia caucasica (assembly GCA_964034765.1). Taxonomy (NCBI): domain Eukaryota; kingdom Metazoa; phylum Chordata; class Actinopteri; order Gobiiformes; family Gobiidae; genus Knipowitschia; species Knipowitschia caucasica. The sequence continues at coordinate 10,243,060 of OZ035828.1, read as the reverse complement.
CAATGCCTCTTGGACGCACAATCACTTGATTTCAGTGTTTAGTAAATCTGACGTACTGCCCTGCGATGCATCAAAACGCAGGGCGGAAGTGGTGAGCTGGCTTTGAGGCTAGCAATTTTAAGTGCTCCTCCACAAGTGCAGCTCTGTGGCGTCTTTGTATCCCAAGACCATCCATAAACATCAGATTACAGCAGTATCTGCTCACGGAGTCATGGATGTAAAAAAGTTCAACAAAATTGATCTTCTGCGTTCGCCGTGTGTGGCGAGTTGCCATACACACTGCCTCTGCGACGCAATACTCACCGCCTCTGCAAAGCCATACAAACCTGTGTGCCGCAACGCACATACAAATAATCGCACCAACGTATGTCACCAATGACATTGCCTTGAAACTCAACGCAATGCATGGTCCGGTGTGAAGGCCCCTTAAATACACAAGGCCAACCGTGGTACTGCACCTAAATCCACATCGGCTGTAAGGAGATTTCCCGCTCAGCTCGTCCTCAGCTGACAAAAAACAACAGCTGATACTAAAGTGAGACCAGAATGAGACCAGAGTGAGACTAGAGTGAGAGACAGGAGTAAAAGACAAGAAAGAGAGACAAGATAGAGAAACAAGAGTGAGAGACCAGGGAGAGAGATCAGAGCTTTGCTCTGAGAATGAATATGTAATCAAATAATCTAACCCTTCAGCAGCTGGAAAGACGGAACTAGTATTTTAGAGCAGACTTCCTCACTCTGGTCTGAGGGAGCTGTGTGTATCAGGTCAATTTGACATTTATTTCAAGTCTTTCCACAGATGTTTCTGATCTCCATACAGACGACCTTGTAGTGAACATCTTAAGGTTAAAACCACCCCTATGAACCAGAACCACAAACAACAACAGATGCTTTTACATCAAACTCCAGAGGGGGAGGCTGTGAGAGTCCTGTGTGTTTAAATACTGAAAGAGTGTTTGGGAGACTCTACTCTGTAAACCTCAGTTTCAGCTAGAGAGAGACCAGAGAAAGACTAGAGAAAGAACAGAGAGAGAGACCAGAGAGAACAGAGACAGACTAGAAAGAGGGACCAGAAGGACCATATAGAGGCCAGAGAGAGAGACCAGGGAGAGAGAGAGAGACAGAAGAAATTACACAGCCTTACATATCGAGTCCTACAAATATTGCTCAAGCTGTCAGTTTCTGGAGAAATGTTTGCCATTTTGAATGATCCCTAACAAGTGTATATAAGTAATTTTAAAGCCTAATTACCTTTACATGATACGGGTCATTATAATAGAACCAGCTTCTCCCGCATTAAAGCTAACAGTATGGCAATGTCACAGTCCACTCCTGATATTCAGTCTGTTGCCTTGCGTAACTGATTACCCAGATCTCTTCATTATTACCGTAGAGAACATGGATGGGCATCTGAGCTACAACCATCCCACACAGATCCACTTCCTCCAGGCTCTCAGGGGCCAAACTTATATATAATATGTGCCATTCCCAGAGCAAAGATCCTTAGAACTGTGAAGGGTAGGGGAAATTCATCCATACAGCCATTTACTTCCCCTTAATCCATTTCTGGGTTGGGGGGGTGGCAGTCAGAGCTGCACCCAGTACACACAGCACCAGCCCCTCACTGAACCTCCTGCAGGTAAAGTTGGCTACAGGGATCATGCAAATAAACTTTTCATCAGAAAAATTCAAGGACTTAGTATACTTTAAAACTGCACAACTCTCCATCTTGAATCAGAGCCTGTTTCAGAGGAGGGAAAGTACCTATTGCCTGAGAGGGCAAGATATGTTAATTAAGTACAAATTCATAAAAATAAAAAGTACAGTGTTGTTGGTAGTTTCCCCATTAGGCCTCCTCCTGTTAGCATTTACAATCGCTGGGACGCTCTGTCCGGCTGCGCCCCTGCGCGGCCGGGGGGGGAAGAAGGCACCACTGAGAGAGCCGCTGAGAGAGCTGCTGAGAGAGCCAATGGAGTCGCTGATGCGCTGGTAATTGGCTCCTCTATTGTTAAAGGTGTTAAGAGGTGTTAAGATTGAAGGGAATCTGAGGCTCATGATGACCCACAAGCAGCGTTTCCGTCGAATTGTTATTCACGCGGGTGGTAATGACGTTCGGCGGAAACAGTCCGAGGTGTTGAAGCTGAAAGTCGCCGCGGTGTGCAAGCCGGCTAGCACAATGGCCGACACAGTCATCTTCTCTGGGCCCCTACCTAGCACTAGCAGTGCAGAAGCATTCAGCAGACACTCGGCTTTCAACCACTGGCTGTCTGGCTGGTGCCCTCGAAGTGTTGTTGTTCATGTTGACAATTGGAGTGCCTTTTGGGGAAAGCCCGGTCTCATCCACTCGGATGATATCCACCCAACGTTGGCGGGTACATCCCTTTTGGCTAAGAATTTGGCCCTGGCTCTAAATTCTTCTGCCCGGCTCAAATGACGGTGCAGAACTGACGTCCAGGTGCAGAGCTGCTCTGCCACAACCTCTGAGCCCCCATCTGTTCAGTTACTAGCCTCAGAAGCTAGTCAGATTGAAACTGTGTGTGTGCCTGTGTGTGCTCAGTTACAGTGCCTTGCGAAAGTATTCGGCCCCCTTGAACCTTTCAACATTTCGTCACATTTCAAGCTTCAAACATAAAGATATAAAAATATTTTTTTTGTTAAGAATCAACAACAAGTGGGACACAATCGTGAAGTGGAACAAAATGTATTGGATAATTTAAACTTTTTTAACAAATAAAAAACTGAAAAGTGGGGCATGCAATATTATTCGGCCCCCTTGCGCTAATACTTTGTAGCGCCACCTTTTGCTGCAATTACAGCTGCAAGTCGCTTGGGGTATGTCTCTATCAGTTTTGCGCATCGAGAGACTGGAATTCTTGCCCATTCTTCCATGCAAAACAGCTCGAGCTCAGTGAGGTTGGATGGAGAGCGTTTGTGAACAGCAGTCTTCAGCTCTTTCCACAGATTCTCGATTAGATTCAGGTCTGGACTTTGACTTGGCCATTCTAACACCTGGATACGTCTATTTGTGAACCATTCCATTGTAGATTTGGCTTTATGTTTTGGGTCATTGTCCTGTTGGAAGATAAATCTCTGTCCCAGTCTCAGGTCTTTTGCAGACTCCAACAGGTTTTCTTTCAGAATGGGCCTGTATTTGGCTCCATCCATCTTCCCATCAATTTTAGCCATCTTCCCTGTCCCTGCTGAAGAAAAGCAGACCCAAACCATGATGCTGCCACCACCATGTTTGACAGTGGGGATGGTGTGTTCAGGGTGATGAGCTGTGTTGCTTTTACGCCAAACATATCGTTTTGCATTGTGGCCAAAATGTTCGATTTTGGTTTCATCTGACCAGAGCACCTTCTTCCACATGTTTGGTGTGTCTCCCAGGTGGCTTGTGGCAAACTTTAAACGAGACTTTTTATGGATATCTTTGAGAAATGGCTTTCTTCTTGCCACTCTTCCATAAAGGCCAGATTTGTGCAGTGCACGACTGATTGTTGTCCTATGGACAGACTCTCCCACCTCAGCTGTAGTTATCTGCAGTTCATCCAGAGTGATCATGGGCCTCTTGGCTGCATCTCTGATCAGTCTTCTCCTTGTTTGAGATGAAAGTTTGGAGGGACGGCCGGGTCTTGGTAGATTTGCAGTGGTCTGATACTCCTTCCATTTCAATATAATTGCTTGCATAGTGCTCCTTGTGATGTTTAAAGCTTGGGAAATCTTTTTGTATCCAAATCCGGCTTTAAACTTCTCCACAACAGTATCTCGGACCTGCCTGATGTATTCCTTTGTCTTCATGGTTCTCTCTGCGCTTTAAACAGAACCCTGAGACTATCAAAGAGCAGGTGCATTTATACGGAGACTTGATTACACACAGGTGCATTCTTTTTATCATCATCAGTCATTTAGAACAACATTGGATCATTCAAAGATCCTCACTGAACTTCTGGAGTGAGTTTGCTGCACTGAAAGTAAAAGGGCCGAATAATATTGCACGCCCCACTTTTCAGTTTTTTATTTATTAAAAAAGTTTAAATTATCCAATACATTTTGTTCCACTTCACGATTGTGTCCCACTTGTTGTTGATGCATGACAAAAAAATGCAATTTTATATCTTTATGTTTGAAGCCTGAAATGTGGCGAAATGTTGAATGGTTCAAGGCGGCCGAATACTTTCGCAAGGCACTGTACTAGCCTCAGAACCTCGTCAGATTGAAACTGTGTGAGTTCCTCACTTGAAGTCTAAAGCACTATATGTGAGGAAATCTGACCTGGGTGTCAGACACAGTAACTTAATAAAAGTTCAGATAGACAGAAATAGTTCTAAAAGCAGGGTTGTTAAATATGGATTAAAGAACGTCATATCAATCTCGTCTAAATCGCTTCTCATAAACGAACTTATTATAGACAAAAACTTGGATTTGTTTGCGCTCTCGGAGACTTGGCTCCAACGAGACGACTACGTCAGATTGAATGAGTGCACTCCTCCGACGCATGTTAAAGTAGTACTAGAATTTAATATGCTGCTATCCAGAATATATAACTACAATATGTGTTTATAATATTTCGGGTGTTCATTTTGATATGTTCAGATTAATTATGTTAAAAAAACAGCTTTGAAGTCGGACCTTTTCACAAACGCTAGGGGGAGCCAAAATGGCGGCGATGACGTAGGAGAATGACCTCTCACAGCAGCAGCAGTCTTAGCTGGAAACTGTGGGAGGTTTCACTGTCATCTGAACAAGGTATAAACATATTTTCATCCGTTTTGTACATAATAGTGTGCAACTCTTTTAACCTTTTAGCCTTATTTGTGAGATTCAAGCAAACTAGTGTTGGGCAAGTTAGCTAACTCTACTTGATATCATAAAACATGCTAACAAGGCTAATATTCGTTTTTACATTATGCCAGTCTCACTTTGGTTGCCTTAGATTTATTTACCACAATGTACATTGTAATATCCATAAATGCTAATCAAAATAACTTGAATTAAATAAATATTTTACTTTTATGAACAAAAAGCTGCAGAAGTTGAAAACATAGACTACATGTGATGCAATCATTGATAAAAATGCTAATTAAACCGTTAATAGGTGTTAGCATTTTTGAATATTACAATGTACATTGTGGTAAATAAATCTAAGGCAAAGTGAGACTGGCATAATGTGAAAACGAATATTAGCCTTGTTAGCATGTTTTATGATATCAAGTAGTTAGCTAACTTGCCCAATACTAATTAGCTTGAATCTCAAAAATAAGGCTAAAAGGTTAAAAGAGTTGCGCACTATTAAGTACAAAACGGATGAAAATATGTTTATACCTTGTTCAGATGACAGTGAAACCTCCTACAGATTCAGCCCAGACTGCTGTCTGCTGCTGTGAGATGCCCTTCTCCTACGTCATCGCCGCCATTTTGGCCCCCCCTAGCGTTTCTATGCGGAAGTGAAAAGGTGCCACTTCAAAGCAGTTTTTTTAACATAACTCATCTGAACATGTCAAAATGAACACCCGAAATATTATAAACACATATTGTAGTTATATATTCTGGATAGCAGCATATTAAATTCTAGTACTACTTTAACTACCAGAAAGCGAGAACTATAGGTCGCGGCGGCGGCGTTGCGATTATATCGCATACCAACTTAGTCTCAAAACCAATAATGCTTTTCACTCGTTTGAAAACTTAACACTTTCAATCACCTGTCCTGGTTGGAGAAAACAAAAAGCGGTGTTATTTATAGTTTTATACCGACCTCCTGGTCCTTAGAGCGAGTTCCTAACAGAATTCTCTGACTTCATTTCAAACCTAGTTTGGAATGGGAAAACATAGTTATAACTGGAGACTTCAATATACATGTGGACGACAGCACTGACAGCTTAAACAAAGCTTTCAGCCCCTTACTAGATTGTGTTGGTTTTACTCAGAATGTTGAGGAACCTACTCACATTCATAACCACACCTTGGACCTTGTCCTGACCTATGGCTGTGATGTCTCCAATGTTGACGTCCAGCGTCAAAGCTCGTTGCTGTCTGACCATTTCTTGATCACGTTTGATCTCGATTTGGAGGACTTTCCTGCGCCGCAAGATAAAACCATAATGAAATGAACCTTAAATGATAAATCCATCACAAGGTTCAAAGAACTATTACAGCCAATGTTGAATACTGCTGCAGGTGAACCTGTTCACAGCTGCTGCAGTCCTTCAGTCATAAAAATAAAAAATAAAATCTGCATTAAATGCAGCAGCTCCTTTAAAACAGAAAACTACTAGGATTCTTCCGCTTCAGCCGTTGCCGGTTCGCGGGGGCAGCAGTCTAAGCAGAGACGCCCAGACTTACCTATCCACACACACTTCCTCCAGCTCGTCAGGGGGGACACCAAGGCGTTCCTAGGCCAACTGAGAGACATAGTCTCTCCAGCGTGTCCAGGGTCTTCCCCTGGGCCTCTTCCCGGTGGGACGTGTCCGAAACACCTCCCGGATCCGGAACAGATGCCCGAGCCACCTCAACTGGTTCCTCTCGACGTGGAGAAGCAGCGGCTCTACTCCGAGCTCCTCCCGTGTGACTGAGCTCCTCACCCTATCTCTAAGGGAGCGCCCAGCCACTTTGCGGAGGAAGCTCATTTCGACCGCTTGTATCCGCGATCTCGTTCTTTCGGTCATTACCCACAGCTCATGACCATAGGTGAGGGAGGGAACAAAGATTGACCGGTAAATAGAGAGCCGCACCTTTTGGCTCAGCTCCCTCTTCACCATGACGGTCCGATACAGCGACCGCATCACTGCGCACGCTGCACCGATCCACCTGTCAATCTCATGCTCCATCCTTCCCTCACTCGTGAACAAGACCCCGAGATACTTGTACTCCTCCACTTGAGGAAGGACCTCTCCACCCACCTGGAGAGGGCAAGGCACCTTTTTCCGGTCGAGCATCATGGCCTCGGATTTGGAGGTACTGATTCTCATCCCAGCCGCTTCACACTCGGCTTTCTCCATTTCTTTAATAATAAAATTACATCCATTCGCTAACAAACTGGAGGAGGTTACTCCTGCTGTTGGTAGTGGACAGGTTGAAGCGGTATACTTGACTTCCCACTTAGACTCTTCAGTGGGCCTCGATAAATTCATGGCTGTGAGCCAAGCAGAAGTGATCTCTGTGGTCACATCTTCAAAAGCCTCAACTTGCATGTTAGATGCAATCCTGGCTTGGCTCTTCAAAGACATACTTCCTTTGATAATTGAGCCTATCGTAAATATAATAAACGCATCCATACAATGTCCCACAAGCTTTTAAAACCGCGGTAATCAAACCCCTTCTGAAGAAAACAAACCTGGATCCGGAAATACTTACAAACTACAAACCGATCTCGAACCTCACTTTCATATCTAAAATCCTGAAAAAACTTATAGCTGAGCAGCTTTGCTGCCACCTGCAGGAAAATAATATGTTTGAAGTCTTTCAATCAGGATTCAGAGCTCATAGCACTGAAACGGCACTAGTCAAAGTCACAAATGACTTACTACTGGCTGCTGATAATGGTCAAGTATCAGTGCTGGTCCTACTGGACCTTAGTGCTGCATTTGACACAATAGACCACAGCTTTATACTGCAGAGGCTAGAATGTGATATAGGTCTTAGAGGAACAGCCCTTGGCTGGTTTAAATCCTATTTATTGGATCGGTATCACTTCGTCGACGTAAATCAGAACTCAACGCCTTATTCTGGAGTGGCATTCGGTGTGCCGCAGGGTTCGGTACTCGGACCGATTCTTTTCACTCTCTACATGCTGCCGTTAGGAAACATAATTAAAAAGCATGGAATTAATTTCCACTGCTATGCAGATGACACACAGCTTTATCTGTCAATGAAGCCAAATCAGACGGATCAACTAGAAAAGCTTAGTGCCTGCATAAAGGACCTTAAAACGTGGATGACTCTTAACTTCCTACTGCTTAACCCGGAGAAGACAGAAGTGATCCTACTCGGTCTGAAGCGCCTGCGTGACTCCCTTACTGACCAGATAATCACTATCAATAATGTCAGTATTATACCCAGCAACACTGTGAAGAATCTTGGAGTCATTTTCGACGAAGAACTCTCCTTCAAGGCTTATATAAGCCAAGCAACTAAAACGGCGTACTTCCACTTACGGAACATTGCTAAAATCAGGAATTTCCTTCCTAAAAGTGACGCAGAAAAACTTATCCACGCTTTTGTTACCTCAAGACTTGACTCCACAGGCAGCCAGTGGAGTACAGAATAAAGTTTAAAATCCTTCTCTTAACATAAAAAGCCATAAATGGCTTGGCTCCTTCTTATCTCAAAGACACGTTAGTGTCATATCAACCAAGTTGAGCGTTGCGCTCACAAAACGCCAGACGTGTGGTGGTTCCTAAGGTCTCAAAAATCACTGTCGGCGGCAGAGCATTTAGCTACCAAGCTCCTTTACTGTGGAATCAGCTTCCCATTCATGTTAAGGAAGCAGATACGGTCTCCACATTCAAGGCCAGGCTCTAAACTCCTCAGACTGTCAGTCAAGCTGCATAGGGAGTCAGTTTGCTGGGAGAAGTATGGTAACTTGAGCACTATCCTCTCCTCCTTCCTACTTTACCTGTTTAGCATTATTAGGATTTTGACTGTAGTTTGTTTATTGCTATTCACCCGTTGTCCCATTGTCTGTTTCATGGTACGATGACGGGACCTCTGAGCATGGCTTCCTCCTTCTACACCTGCAGACTGCCCTGCCTGACCCGCCTGGGAGTGCTTCAGTCCTGCACCGGACCTGTCCACGTTCAGCGGCCACTGGTCCACGTTCTGTAGCTAGCTTAGGTCCTGGATCATTAGCCTGTCCGTCCGGAGGAGAAGATCCCTTTCTCAAATGGGTCTCCCTCCCAGTGGGTTTCCCTAGGTCTCCCCAAGGTTTCTCACTTTTTCCCACTGGGTTTTTAAAGAGTTTTTCCTTGCCGATGCAGGAGGGTCTTGTTGGACAGTTAGTGTCCAACAGAAAGGATTGGTGATGATCCAGGACACTTTAACATTCTACAACAAGTATGGAAATTTTTGTGGTCTGTGTGTGCTTTATATTTTTCATGTGTTTTAACTGTTGATTCTCTGATCTGTGTTGGTGATTTCAATGGTTTTGTTAAGTCCTCCGAGACGACTTCTGTTGTGACTTAGGGCTATACAAGAATAAATTGTATTGTGTTGTATTGTATTGTATTGTCTGTAATTTTCATCATAGGCATACCGGGTCTCTCTCTGTGGTCTCTCTCTGTGGTCTCTCTCTCTGTGGTCTCTCTCTCTGTGGTCTCTCTCTCTGTGGTCTCTCTCTCTGTGGTCTCTCTCTCTGTGGTCTCTCTCTCTGTAGTATCTCTCTCTGTAGTATCTCTCTCTCTCTGTGGTCTCTCTCTGATCTAGAAAGTCTGTGCTGCCCAGCAACAGCCCCAAAACACTACAGCTGAAGAAGAGATCTGAAGGAGGAATGAGCCAAAATACCAGCAACAGTGTGCAAAAAACTATTCTGTACATCTTCAGAGCACGTTTGACCTCTGTCATTGCCAACAAAGGGTGTATAACACAGTATTGAAATTGACTTTTGTTACTGACTACATACTTATTTCCCATCCATCCATCCATCCATTTTCATCCCCTTAATCCATTTCTTGGTCGGGGGTTGGCTGTCAGAGCTGCACCAAGTCCACAGAGCACCAGCCCCTCACTGATCCTCCTGCAGGTGGTGAGTTTACAGGAGCTGAGATCTTTCAGCGGGGGCTTCAGGCAAAGTGGGGTTAAGTGTCTTGCCCAAGGACACAACGACAGCAGTCATCAGTGGGAATCGTGAAGTAGGTCTTACGGTGGGCTCGAACCCACGACCTTCAGGCTCAAAGAAATGTACATGGGAAATGTATTTGCAATTATTTCCCATCAATTGCAAATACATTCTTTAACCATCAGATTGAGATTGTTTATTTTAAATAGTCCTTAAACCACATTGGAATAAAATGTGGTTTATTAAAACAATAACAATAACAATAATAATAATAATAAATCGGTTTTATATAGCACTTTTCAAAAACTCAAAGACGCTTGACGCTAGAGTAAGTATTATCCTCTTTCGCCTCTAATATTTGAGGTATACCTATGATGAAAATTACAGACTCTAACCTGGCTGACTAAATACGGTTATGTCCTACTGTTTGTGCCTTCTTCAGTAAAACCAACGGAAAAGTTTAAAACACAAAAATATGTGTATATTGAAACAAATTAACAGAAGTGCAGGAAATCCATGCTCAGAAGGACTGACACACACATAGCCTCAGCTTTAAGAAAACTCCCCCAGAAAAAGCATAAAGAGTACTTCTCGGGTTTCACTGGTGCCAGGAATAGGTCTAAAGTAAATATCCAGTGACGTAAACTCTACTTCTCCACCACAAACGCACACAGCTCCAGAAACAAATATGTTGGCTATGTCCATTTTACACTTTCTTTCAAAGATCCAAGTCAAAACTCACTCCAGAATCTACCAAAAACAGCGAGAACAAAGCAACCATCTTTAGCCAACTCATCAGTGTTAGAATTCAAAAGGCTCTGTTCAAAATGCAACTCTACTCTACAAGCAACCTAACCACAACAACCTTGGTAACCATGGCTTCCAGCAGAACTCTGGCCAAACACTACAGAACCAGCTCAGCCTGGATAGAACCAGGGGTAAGAGGGACTAAAGAAGAACCTGGTACTGGTACTCCCAATCAGAGGAGAGTAGAGTAGAGTAGAGAAGATCAGAGTAGAGTACACTTTCTATGCTGCGGTCTGGGTTTCCACAAATGTTTATTTCCTATTATTTTCTCTTAAACAATGTGGGCTTTCTATCTATTCACTGGCGCCTAAAGGGTTAACATTCCCTTAAATAAGTTTGAACTAAAGTTGCCAAAACCAACCCAATCCAACTCAATAATCTGCATAGCAACAAAACCAATACACCAAAAACTCCGCCCAAAAAGCCTCTTTAAACATAGTCCACTTTCTTTTATCCAGCCAGCTCTCAGACAAACAAGGACATATATCCAGAACATGTTAGAGTACGTTTAGCGGTTTCCCACATACGTCACAAAAGTGAACAAAGTAAAGCCTCTCCCCAGTTTAAAAAAAGAAAGGCAGCCTCAAGCGTAGTTTTTGTGGACGGCTAATCTAATCTAAACCTGGAAACAGACGCTAGGACTCCTGGCGCTAGTGGGCTGAGCAATCAAAACAATCTCTCCCTCGTCCCCTGATTGAAGAGCTGAGAAACTCGGCCAAAAGCTGCAACTCGCTTAAAGAAAAACGACTGAAAAGACTTGAGAAGATGCACACGTCTGTAGCAGAACTCCCAGGTCCTAAATCTCTTTGAATCTCACATCAACACAAGTTTAGGTTTTTTTTATTTCTCGATTCACGCTCACAATACAGGAGGAATAAAATGTTATGAACATGTCAAAACCAAAAGTCCAATAGATATAAAAATGAGTAAAAGATTGCTAGATGCATCATATACACACATATACATCATATAACTGCTACCTGAACCCAATCCAGATGGTTTTGGGGTGAGCTGGACCACAGAGTGAAGGCAAAAGGGCCAACAAGTGCTAAGCATCTCTGGGAACTCCTTCAAGACTGTTGGAAGAGCATTTCAGGTCACTACCGCTTGAAACTCATCAAGAGAATGCCAAGAGTGTGTGAAGCAGTAATGAGAGCAAAAGGTGCTACTTTGAAGAACCTAGAGATATTTTCAGTTGTTTCATACTTTTTTTTTTGAGTACGTACATAATTCCACATAGTTAATCCATAGTTTTGATGCCCTCGGTGTGAATCTACAATTCTCATAATCATGAAAATAAAAAAAACTCTTTGTATGAGGTGCATCCAATCTTTTGGTCTGCACTGTTTAAATGCCTGGTCTCTCTGCCCGGTCTCTCTGCCCGGTCTCTCTCCCTGGTCTCTCTCTCTCTGGTCCCTCTCTCTCTCTGGTCCCTCTCTCTCTCTGGTCTCTCTCTCTCTCTGGTCTCTCTCTCTCTCTGGTCTCTCTCTCTCTCTGGTCTCTCTCTCTCTCTGGTCTCTCTCTCTCTCTGGTCTCTCTCTCTCTGGTCTCTCTCTCTCTGGTCTGTGGGAGTTTGTGGAGAAAGTACGTGGGATTTTCCCAAAGCCCTGTGGCCCCAGCCCTTCCCCCACCAAACGCCCACACAGTCAGTCAGGTCCTGTCACAGAGAGCCAGAGCAAAACCACCCAAACTCCAGCGAACGTGGCTATGGTGACGGCTACAACACGGGAAAGCTAGCCGAGTGAAATTGTAAAAAGCCCAACAGAGAGTTGACATTGGTTGTGGGTTGAATCTCGAAAGCCAAGACTAAGAAAGGACTTGATTGCGTGTTCCAGCTATAAAAGCAACAGTAAAGATTGGTTTGGGAAAATAGTATGGTATGTATTTTAAACTGAGAAGTCAGAAATACAGCCCAATGAACTGTGTTAAAAGTAAGTAGTAGTAGTAGTAGTAATCTTTATTTATATACCGCCTTTTCACTGCACATCGGAGTCTCAAAGCGGTTTAAAATTGTGATTTTTGGAATTGGGGGTGCCAGTACAGGAGGCACATGCCTCCTGTACTGGCATGTACTCTCTATTGTACATATTATTAGTGGTAGGGGAAACCGGAGCACCCGGAGGAAACCTACGCAGACACGGGGAGAACATGCAAACTCCACTCAGAAAGGCCCTGGTCCAACCGGGATTCGAACCCAGGACCTTCTTGCTGAGAGGCAAGAGTGCTATCCACTCAGCCACCGTGCCACCCGAAAAGCATTTCTAGGGACGGACATTGCAAATTACCCGTGGCCGTAAAAGTTTCACTTGTTGATTGTGTACACAAATAAATTAATCAATGAAATAAATTCAAAAGTGATGCATGGTTAGGCTTCTAGAGCTATTGTTTCAAATGGTGCTGTCAAACTATTAAAATATTTAATCGTGATTAATTGCAATAATGTCACAGTCAACTCGCAATAAATCACAATTTATTGCATTTTTCTGTCACTTGATTTTGTTTTAAAAGGGATTGTATGAAGCAAAAAGCTTATATTGATCCAATCCCCCCCAAAATAGACAAGTATTGTAATTGTCCAATTAAGGCTGTTGTTTGTATTAAGTTAGTTAAATGTGGATTTATTTTACAGTGTATGTGACTCACGTGCCGTGGAAATAACTATACCTTCAATGATTGGGCTGTGGCCCTTCAGATAGTTGTGGCTTGCAACTTGCATGACACCCGCGTTGGTGTGTATTTACAGTCTATGGTGTGTATGCACGCCGCGAGCATTCTTTGTTTTGTTTCCACTAACTTTGCCCTAACTCTAATTCCGTTACAGGGAGGACCAGAGATTGGGAGGACCAGAGACCGGGAGGACCAGAGACCGGGAGGACCAGAGACTGGGAGGACCAGAGACTGGGAGGACCAGAGATTGGGAGGACCAGAGATTGGGAGGACCAGAGACCGGGAGGACCAGAGACCGGGAGGACCAGAGACCGGGAGGACCAGAGACCGGGAGGACCAGAGACCGGGAGGACCAGAGACCGGGAGGACCAGAGACCGGGAGGACCAGAGACCGGGAGGACCAGAGACCGGGAGGACCAGAGACCGGGAGGACCAGAGATTGGGAGGACCAGAGATTGGGAGGACCAGAGATTGGGAGGACCAGAGATTGGGAGGACCAGAGATTGGGAGGACCAGAGACTGGGAGGACCAGAGACCGGGAGGACCAGAGACTGGGAGGACCAGAGACTGGGAGGACCAGAGACTGGGAGGACCAGAGATTGGGAGGACCAGAGATTGGGAGGACCAGAGACCGGGAGGACCAGAGACCGGGAGGACCAGAGACCGGGAGGACCAGAGACCGGGAGGACCAGAGACCGGGAGGACCAGAGATTGGGAGGACCAGAGATTGGGAGGACCAGAGATTGGGAGGACCAGAGATTGGGAGGACCAGAGACTGGGAGGACCAGAGACCGGGAGGACCAGAGACTGGGAGGACCAGAGACTGGGAGGACCAGAGACCGGGAGGACCAGAGACCGGGAGGACCAGAGACCGGGAGGACCAGAGACCGGGAGGACCAGAGACCGGGAGGACCAGAGACCGGGAGGACCAGAGACCGGGAGGACCAGAGATTGGGAGGACCAGAGACCGGGAGATTTCCAACGGCGTCCGTAGAAAAGTCATTGGATTTTCCTAGAAAGAGCTGCACCCATGTTCCACAGCGGCGATAATGAAAAGTTCTTGATTGGGCTGAAACTCCACTTGGAGGCTCAGTAATGAGGGACTATGATGTGAAATAGAGGCACAGAGAATACTGTCTTTCTCCTTATTTGGCCACAGAGGAACTTGGAAACAGGAGACGAGAGGATGGATCCCATTTTTATCTTTTCTTGTACCTTACGTTCTGTTCTGACATTACACACTGATCTGTTTCTCATGGTACGAACACTCTGAAACTCGCTTGTTCATTACATGTTAAAGTAATGAACAAACAAAAGTATTAACAACCATGTATTATTTTTAGCCTTTAAAATTGATAAAAGACTGCCTAAAAGAATAGCTCATAATTTTGTTCTGATATACAATAGTAGCTCTCCTGAAGGAAAAGACCCCTGTTCTAATGTAATTACAGACTTATGCTTCTCTCATTTAATTATAGTATGTTACTTTGTGAAGAGAGAACATTTAAGTAAAAAAGGTGAAATATTTCTGTGCTGCTGTGTTTTTGTGTTGGGTCGTACCTCGGCCGCCTGGGTCTCCTGGTGCAGCAGGGTTAGCCCTGTGAGGTCTTCCAGGAACGAGTGGGAGGAATTGAAAACGTTGGACAGGAACTGGAAGCCCTCTCTCTCGTAGTGATCCAAGACCTAAACACATGTGGCACTTAGAGAATGTTTTGACCCAAGATAAATTACAGATAAACAGGTTTAAATAAAGCTGTGTACAAAGACTGAGCAGAGCAGAAAGGTCACACAACAACAACCTGCTATAAGAGAGCATTATGGCATCAGTCCTGGATCTAGAACCTCACTCCTGGATCTAGAACCTCACTCCTGGATCTACAGCCTCAGTCCTGGATCTAAACTCTAAACAAGGACACTGAACTTCTGAAACACATTGAGTATGAATATAGAAAGACCCCTGCTGAAATTAGGAAGAAGCGGAACAAATAAACCTGATGATTTGAACATCACAGCAGTATTTAGTACATTTCCTTTTTTTTTCCAAAAGTCAGAATAGTTCATATTTCTGCTGAGGTAAAGCCAAATGTGTCTTAGGGATTCTCGTCATTTTCTTTCAGCTGCCGATCGCGGTACAAGGACAGGAGCAAATATGCACATTGTTGTCAAACATTCTGAAATGTGGAATTTAAAACCCTTTGATCCAACAGAAGGCAGAGAATGTTTTAATTACAGATTCTATCTACAATACTACACTAATGCTGCTTTAGTCGTACCAGTGCTGTGAACTTAGGCTGTAAACCCAGAGAGAGATCAGAGACAGACCAGAGAGGGACCAGAGAGAGACCGGAAGAGAGAGACTAGAGAGAGATAGACCAAAGAGAGAGACCAGAAGGAAAGACCAGAGAGAGAACAGACAGACCAGAGAGAAAGACCAGAGAGAGCGTTATAGTGAGTGTATATATAATTTATGAAGAATATGAACCAGCAGAAGTCCTGCTCTCACTGACTTCTGCTGTCGTTGTATCATTTGGCAAGCACTTAACCCCACTTTGCTTGAAGCCCCAGTAGAAAGCTGAAAGGCTGTGTCTTTGTTAACGAGGGAGCCACCTTCCTGTGGACCCACCACATGCAGGAGCAAGAGGCTGGTGCTTTGAGAATTGGTTGGCAGCTCTGAATCAGTGGCAGAGCATTTAGCTATCAAGCTCCTTTACTGTGGAATCAGCTTCCCATCCACATTAAGGAAGCAGACATGGTCTCTACATTCAAGGCCAGGCTTAAAACACTCTTCTTCAATTTAGCATATGGTTAGGTTGTTTGTCTCGTCCGGTCTTGGAGCCTGCTTGTATGGGACCCGGTCCGCTGCATCTTCAACCCTACGTTCTAGGCTAGGCTAAAACAGTCCTCTTTAGTTTAGCATACGGTCAGGAAGGTATAAGACTAAAATCTGACCTTGAGGCTAAAAATCTTAGACTGTCAGTCAAGCTGCGTAGGGAGTCAGTTTTCTGGGAGAAGTATGGAAACTTGAGCACTATCCTCTCCTCCTTCCTACTTTACCTGTCTGCGTTTTTAGGATTTTGACTATATTCTGTTCATTGCTATTCACCCGTTGTCCCATTGTCTGTTTCATGGCGCGATGACGGGACCTCTGAACCTGGCCTCCTACATCAACACCTTTGGACTGTCCTGCCCGACCCGCCTGGGAGCTGTTTCAGTCCTGCACTGGACCGGTCCACGTTCTGCGGCCTCTGCATGGCCCTGGTCCACGTTCTGTAGCTTAGGTCCTGGATCTACAGCCATGTGGAACGGATCCCGAGGTTTGTCACCTTTTTCCCACTGGGTTTTATTTTTCTTTTGAGTTTTTCCTTGTCGATGCAGAAGGGTCTGTTGGACAGTTATTGTCTAACAAAAAGGACTATGGTGATGATCCAGGACACTTCAACATTCATGTGTTCTGTATTCTTTTTGTGTCTAAACTGTTGATTCTTTGATCTGTGTTGGTAATTTCAATAGTTTTGTTAAGTCCTCTGAGATGACTACTGTTGTGATAAATAACAGTTCACAGCTGCCTCTGTGCTGTATCCATGCTGCTCTAAGGGCCGAGGTGGGGAGAGGGAGAGAGGGGAAAGAAGGGGGAGAGGGGAGAGAAAGGAGAGAGGGGAGAAAATGGGGAGAGGGGATAGAAAGGAGAGAGGGGGAGCTCCAGTTTCATTTATGGGCCACTCGCAGAGAATATACGAGTCAACACTTCCGACTGACGCAGGGCTTTTCCTTCCAAGAAACTATTAAACCTTCAAAGCATGTTCCTCTCCACAGTGACTCACCAGCTCTTGACAAGACAGAAGAAATAATGTCAAATCTTACAGATGACACGATGTAGCATTCAATGACATTTAAGGACATCTATTGACATTTCTCGACATTGGTCATCTGCCCCTTCAGGACCAGGTGTTTTTTATCATTGTATGTCCTGTGTTTGAACAGTTTGATTCTCTGATCTGTTGTTGGCGAATCGACAACATGGTAAAGTCCTCCAAGATAACTAATGAATTGTTATTGTAGCCATTAACCGATAGAAGAGATAAAAGTGTGTATTAAAGATTTTCATAGAGATTTTAAAGATTTTGAAGATTAGAAGTTGCATATTTCACACTTTCTTTTTACAGTCCAACCTAAGCACATGTGTGATAATAATATGAGTGATACACTATACAACACTCAACAATACTCTACACAGATGCTCCTTATCAGTGTCTTTTATCGTGGTAAAAACACCATGTTTCAAGATCAGCTTTTGAGTCCTGTAGTAACTATAGTTCTGGAACAGTCTTTGGTGAAGTGCCACTTGCAGATGAACAAATTCCTCACAGATTTCAAAGACAAGTCCTTGTGAATAGAAATTGCAGCTACATTTGCCGCATTCTTAGTCTTCAGGCCTAATAGCGTCATCTAATATTTACACCCAAAAACATATTTTCAGTTCATATGATGCTAACACTTTTTGTCGCTGACAAAAGCAGAAACAGCATAGAAGCGAACACAGAGTGTGGGAGACACAGGACCATACGCTGGGAAAGGCTGTGCGCGCTGATTAGCCGTTTCAATTTCTCTCTCCTGTCAATCACCTCTTGGAGGCGGGCTTCTGGAGATTGTGCCACATAAGAGAGTGATGCTACGTAACAAAGAGAATAGAGTGGTTTTGCTGCCTCTCAAGAATTAAAGAGAAATATTTAAAAAAATAGGTTTAAAAGTGTCATATGGGACCTTTAATGATGGATTAGAGCCTCAGTCCTGGATCTACAGCCTCAGTGAAGGCATTTGATTGGCCTGTGATAGTGGTTTTACAGATACTATCACAATATAAACACCAGTATCCCAGAAAGAAAACACAGATTTAAGCCCAAAATAGTGAGTGTGACGCAAATGGTTACTGAGCAAGAAGTTTACGTTTGCATGTAAGTCAGTAGTTGCCAGAGAGAGTTGGAGCCAAACTTCACCATTATTTTTTCATTAGCCCAATTGAGGCTTCACATCAACTTGTAGGCACTTCTTCATTATTCCCAAAGCCACATCTATCCACTGATTCCTCTTATGAGCCTTTTTCTGGGATAGACTGCAATAAAAGTGTGTTTATGGCTCACTCACTCTCCAGACTTGCTGCTATTAAAAGAGCGTCCATATTTGTCGGCTGTAACTGTAGAGAGAGGTGTCTGGCCTGGTTTAAAACAAAGCCACGTCAGCTGTGATTTACTCTGTGGTTTCTGCTTTTATTGGCCTCAAACAGTGACACAACAGTTCTGTGGTCTCTTGTTTCTTCCACTGTGGAGTTCTGCTCTTTTCTGCTCTCTTCTACTCTCCCCTGGCCCTGTTTAACTAGTACCAGGTTCTTATTTAGTCCCTCTTGGCCCTGGTTCTATCCAGGCCGAGCTGGTACTGTTTTTTGTGCGTAGGTTGTTAGGATACAGTACCAGATACAACCAGGTAGAGCCGAGTTGAGTATAAGGGTATATTTGACACACAAATACACGCACGCAAAAACAGTGTTATACTACAGGTACTGAAATGGTGATTATGTCTGTGCAATAGAGATTATGTCTACATGACTCTGATGGACAAAGTTGACGACTGCTCTTTTTGAAAATGTAGTTTAAAGTTGAGGTACCTCAACACTTGCTCCTATCGCAAGTTCTCTCATCATGTATTCCTGGCCTCTGTCACATTTTTTAGATCAACTTTTTCAGACAGAAAAGTGAAAAAATAAAGGACAAACCTCACTTGTTCTTAGTAACTTCTTAGTTCTCAAACTAAGTTCAATAAAGTTTCAAAGTTTCTCTCTTTCTTTCTCTGGTGTCAAATAGTGACTCAAATAGTGACTCACAGGGTTATTTTTTAGTATGCAAAAGATAACATGTTTGCGAATGAGTTGAATGAACATAGTCTGTAGTGGTCTGATATTATTTTACTGGACTCTATTGAAACAAAGGGGACATGTAAGTCAGGTACCCCAGCTTTAAAGACATGTTTTTATATTCCAATTATAATTTGAAAAAACGTATTACAATATGCAATAGTAGCGAGCTCGGCCCACAACAAACCTAATGAGTTCTGGAGGAGATCCTTCTAGTTCTCATGGAAATGTTCTTCCGTCATATCACTAGAACTTATTTATTTCTACACATTATTCATGAATGTATTAAACGTACTGGGGCCTCCAACACTACTCTGATGTACACTGTTTTTTGCAAGATTCTGTATTACTGTATACACGTGGTATGTTGGTCAGATGGGGAGACGGGGAGATGGACGTTCAAATACAGAATTCTCCAAAGAATTCAACACAAAATACTTCCTGCCCTCTCCTGCGTCACACAATGCTCTGAAAAATAAGAAACAACTTTTCTTCTGTTTGGACTTGTTTCAAACTCCATGATCTCTGTGTGAGCTCCATAATCTTGTGGGTCACGGCCTGAAACATGAAACATGACACCACGGGACTGGGAGGAGCTCAGGGAGGAGGTGTGGGCGGAGGACTCTGCAAACTTAAAGAGACAAGACCTGAACATAACATATTATTTTACAATGAAAATCTGAGCGGGATTCAAATGTTCAAGTTACTCACCAAAGCCCCTACTCTACTCTCCTTTTTCTCCATCTCCTTCTCTGCTCTCATTCCTGTCCTCTCCTCTACTCTATCTCCTTCCTCTTTTACTTCTCCTCCCTCTCATCTCTTCACACTGGAGTGGCAGAGAGTCTTTATGGCCTTGTCGTGATGAACACAAAGACTCCATTGAGATCAGAGACACAGACGACCCCCCTCCTCCCCTCTCCCAACCATTACAACAAACTGTGGTGAAGCTAGAAATGTAAGCTATCAGAGTCATTTTCAAAGTTTAGAACATGGAAAAGCTTGTGAATATACTACTACTAACAGACTGTGTACAGATGGACAATGCTAACCCGCTAGCTCAATGGTAACCTGCTAGCTCAATGTATTTTAGTTATTTTCAGCTCCTACTAAACGTGAAATAGAAACTCCAGTCAAAATAATTGACTGGATATTTGTGAAACAGCAGTAAGTAAGTAAGGTAGTAGGCGTTACAGCACATACGCGTTGTTGCGCAGCATACACATTATTGGCGCGAGGTTCCGCCTAATAAAGCGTATACGTGGCCAACACTCTCTCTCTGACTGATTCTATTTTGTATGATTTATTTGTTTTTTAAACCGAATTTGAAACTATAATAATATTGTTTTTGCCCCAACAGAAAGAATCGTACCATTTTGGGAACCAGTCTCTGAATCAGTTGTTTGTTATTGTGCTTTATAGTTGGTTTTTTTTCTTGCTTTTTTCTACCAGAAATGTTGCTGCAGTACAGTGTTCATGGTCTCATTGTCCGAAACAAATGGTCTTTGCTGCTACTGGACACCTGAACTCTCTCTGGTCTCTTGCTTTCTTTCTAGTCTCTCGCTTTCTCTCTCCCTCTCTGGTCTCTCTCTCTCTGGTCTCTCTCTTTCTCTCTCTCTCTGGTCTCTGTCTTCATTTTTTGTTGTGTAAAAGTTAGGAACCCCAGCTTTATAGTTGTATCTGAATTGTTGTTTGATCTGTTTTTGATCTTGTGAAACCCTTAGAATTCCCTTCTACATAGATTGTACTGTTTCAATAAATGTTGATACACATTCTGAGAAAGAGTGCACTCACGATGGGCGAGCAAGCGGTGCACTTGTCGAAGGCCAAACTCGCCGGGAGAACGTTGTCGAATCTGGAGAGAAAGCCTCGAATCTGCAAAAAAAAACACATTATTTTAACACAATCAATTACTGATCAAACGAAAACAGGTTCACACACAGCGACACAGAGGCAAACAACACGCTCATCCCTCATTAACACCACAACTATAAAGTCACTTTGAATAGCGTATCAATCAAGTGGAATTACAGCTTATGTAAATGTGTCTACATAACTTAATAAGAAGCAAGTAATCTTATCTGCGCCTAAAATTTATCTATGTGTCATAATTTCTTATAGAATTATCTTTTTCAAATGTGAAACTGAACAGCAGTCATTTGGACAGCTACATTCATTTAAATATAAACTTCAAATGTAGCCTATTCAAATGCAATCAAAATGTGCTGGTCTAGGACTAGTACTGAACTGGGTCTGGACTGGTTTAGAGGAATCTTGGAGCGAGTAGTTACCATAGCATAAAACTACTTTCTTGGAGCAGCATTTAGTCTTTACAACAAACTGTTTATGCTATGTCTCAGTTATATTCACCAGTATACAAATAAACTTTAAAAAAAATGTTTTAATAAAATAGTAATGTCACAACAAGGCAACATTACTTCCAGCTGTATGTGTGTATTTGCTTAGAGGCAGAACACAAGTAGGTAAAGCTCTCCCTCTGCTGGTGAAATGCAAGTAGTACAAGATGCAGGAGGGTCTGTTGGGCAGTTAGCGTCCAACTAGAAGGACTGTGGTGACGATCCAGGACACTTTGACATTCTACAACATGTATGGACATTTTTCAACATGTGTTCTATAATCTTCATGCGTTTTAACTGTTGATTCTCTGATCTGTGTTGGTGATTTCAATGGTTTTGTTAAGTACTCTGAGATGACTTCAATTATGATTTAGGGCTATACAAGAATAAATTGTATTGTATTGTAATTTTCTCAGAAATGGTGATCAATTCCTAATTCTCTGAAAACAGCTGATATTAAGCATAAACAGCTCCACACACAACACTTTTCCGGATGATTTAACTCGAGTATTGTTCTTTAGAGTTCAAACATTTGTGCAGCAAGGTGAAGTTAAGGTCAGTCTCTAGCTGAGAGTTGATTGGCTTAGTGAGTGTTGTCTTCTCTGGTCCTTCTCTCTCTGGTTTCCTCTCTCTCATCCCTCTCTCTCATCCCTCTCTCGCTGTGGTCTCACTCTAAATTCTCTGAGGCAGAACAAAATTAGACAAAGCTTGCCATTTGGTGGTGAATGGAAAGCATTGCAATATTCTAGCAATTCCTCTTGCTCAGAAAACAGCTGATATTTCGACAAAAACAGCTTCATTCACATCACACTTGATTCAACATCAGAACAGAAAGACCAAAGTCAAAGTCAGGCTTCAGCTTTTGGGTTAGATCCTTTGGAACCACAGACTTAAGCAGCTCCTCTTTTATCAACACATCTGCAAGTTATTCAGTCAAATATAATGGATTTCTGTGTGAGGAAAGTGGAGCAAACAGGAAGTGTGTCTGAGGTGAGGTCATGATTCAGCAACAGGAGAAAAGTTAGAAGAAGAGTGGGAGGAAAGCTGCTTCTTTATGGATTTAGTGAGAATGATGGTTGTTATGATTAATTTCCGTATGATCGAGATTAAACACTGTGACTAATAGTTGTAAAGTATATTCAGGGTTGGGCAGAATACTTTGAAAATGTATTCCGTTCCAGAAGACTGAATACATGACCTGTAATGTATGTTGTATATTATTCCCTTACTTTGGAAAAAGTAGTACCGGAATACTTTTAATTATACTTTAAATTATTATTTTTGTATTATTTATACAGTGGGGCAAAAAAGTATTTAGTCAGCCACCGATTGTGCAAGTTCTCCCACTTATGACAGAGGTCTGTAATTTTCATCATAGGTACGCTTCAACTGTGAGAGACAGAATGTGAAAAATAAGTATTTGGTCAATAACAAAAATTCAACTCAATACTTTGTAATATAACCTTTGTTGGCAATAACAGAGGTCAAACGATTACTATAGGTCTTTACCAGGTTTGCACACACAGTAGCTGGTATTTTGGCCCATTCCTCCATGCAGATCTTCTCGAGAGCAGTGATGTTTTGGGGCTGTCGCCGAGCAACACAGATTTTCAATGGGGTTGAGGTCTGGAGACTGGCTAGGCCACTCCAGGACTTTCAAATGCTTCTTACGGAGCCACTCCTTCGTTGCCCGGGCGGTGTGCTTGGGATCATTGTCATGCTGGAAGACCCAGCCACGTTTCATCTTCAAAGCTCTCACTGATGGAAGGAGGTTTTGGCTCAAAATCTCACAATACATGGCCCCATTCATTCTTTCCTTAACACGGATGAGTCGTCCTGTCCCCTTAGCAGAAAAATAGCCCCAAAGCATGACGTTTCCACCCCCATGCTTCACAGTAGGTATGGTGTTCTTTGGCTGCAACTCTGTATTCTTCTTCCTCCAAACACGACGAGTTGAGTTTATACCAAACAGTTCTACTTTGGTTTCATCTGACCACATGACATTCTCCCAATCCTCTGCTGTATCATCCATTTGCTCTCTGGCAAACTTCAGACGGGCCTGGACATGCACTGGCTTCAGCAGGGGGACACGTCTGGCACTGCAGGATTTGATTCCCTGTCGTCGTAGTGTGTTACTGATGGTAACCTTTGTTACTTTGGACCCAGCTCTCTGCAGGTCATTCACCAGGTCCCCCCGTGTGGTTCTGGGATTTTTGATCACCGTTTTTGATCACCACACGAGATGAGATCTTGCGTGGAGCCCCAGATCGAGGGAGATTATCAGTGGTCTTGTATGTCTTCCATTTTCTGATAATTGCTCCCACAGTTGATTTGTTCACACCAAGCTACTTGCCTATTGTAGATTCACTCTTCCCAGTCTGGTGCAGGTCTACAATTCTTTTCCTGGTGTCCTTCGACAGCTCTTTGGTCTTGGCCATAGTGGAGTTTGGAGTCTGACTGTTTGAGGCTGTGGACAGGTGTCTTTTATACAGATAACGAGTTCAAACAGGTGCCATTAATACAGGTAACGAGTGGAGGACAGGTCTAGGAGAGCCAGAGATCTTCCTTGTTTGAAGTGAGCAAATACTTATTTTCTACCATAATTTACAAATAAATTCTTTAAAAATCCTACAATGTGAATTCCTGGATTTTTTTTTCACATTTTGTCTCTCACAGTTGAAGTGTACCTATGATGAAAATTACAGACCTCTGTCATTATTTTAACGGGGAGAACTGGCACAATCGGTGGCTGACTAAATACTTTTTAGCCCCACTGTATTTATTGTAACAAAGGTGTATTCAAATAAATAAAACATGTTCTGTAATCTGTTGTTTATTTTTGTAAAACAAGTGCTTCTACACTTTCCATTCAACCAGAAAAAATAGAATCTTCACTTTAAGAATACTCAATGTTTTCTGTTCGCTTTTGTATGAGAACGATCCCTGTGAACTGTTTTGGGAGTAAGACAAAAGTAATGTGATTACTGTAATGTATGTATTTTGCTGTAACATTGACTTAGATGGAGTCAGGGTGGTCCTCTCTTTTCTGATTAAAAGATGTGACAGTGGCCAAAATATGCATGCATGAAAAAACTAGTGATGAAAACTCTCTAGTCACTCACTCTCTCTGGCCACTCACTCTCTCTGGCCACTCACTCTCTCTGGTCACTCACTCTCTCTGGTCACTCACTCTCTCTGGCCACTCACTCTCTCTGGTCACTCACTCTCTCTGGTCACTCACTCTCTCTGGCCACTCACTCTCTCTGGCCACTCACTCTCTCTGGCCACTCACTCTCTCTGGCCACTCACTCTCTCTGGTCACTCACTCTCTCTGGTCACTCACTCTCTCTGGCCACTCACTCTCTCTGGCCACTCACTCTCTCTGGCCACTCACTCTCTCTGGCCACTCACTCTCTGATCACTCACTCTGGTAAAGCTGATCCAAAGATGAGACAAAAATTGATGCATGAGAAAACCAGTGATGGAACAAAAGGCAAAAAGCCACAGCTGCCGTATGTCAGACTGACCCCACAACGACCAATCCCTCACTCACCAGATTTAAATTGTGGTTTGTTATGGGTTGCTCTAACTTCAGCAGGACCTGTCCCTCAGCAGGACCTGTTCCTCAGCAGGATCTCAACTATGGCTCTCCCACATTTGCATAACCGTTATGCAACTGTTATATTTTACTTGTCTGAAAATGTCAGATCGTAGACATGGTTAATTTCACTGTGTGAGAGTGAGGTCTGTGTAGAACCTGTGGTAGACCCTACATTAGCACAGGGACTGGCCTTTTGCAGGTGTCCAGTGTCAGGACTAAACATGGGGAGGCAGGGTTTCAGATTTACCCAACTAAATTGTCAAACGGTCTTTTCTGAACACGTGAAACAAGCTCCTACTCTGACAATGTTCAAATCCAAGTTAAAAAAAAAGAGAAAAAAAAGTTCTGTTTCGCTGCAGCATTGTATTTTCACTTTTTTTAAATTAACTGTGATTATTTCTGATTTGAATGCCTTGTACAATTATCTTAATCTTGTTTTATTCAGCACCTTGAGTTGCCATGTGTAAACTGTGCTATACAGTACAAATAAACTTGCCATGTAAAAAGAAAGTAGTTGGATACATGACCATACATTACATACATTATGAGACGAAAATTACTATTCTTCACTGTTCTGTCAGGGCATCATTAGTCTATTGTGCTATCCTCTCTCTCCTCTTCGAGCTCTCTTTCTCAGACACACACACAGACACAGAAACACACACACTCAGGGGGCGGTGAACGCTGATGAAGACGATGATGATGCAAAAGTGACAAAATATGGAGAGTGTGAAAGTTACCATCAGAGCAGTGAACTGAGCAGCTGCCCCTCACACAGCCCAGTGCTTCCCAACCTGCGCTGTGGACGCTTGTCATATACCAGTATGTTGTGTGATTACCTTTTGGCGTTGTGGATAGAGCGCAATGGTTTATTGCAATGTTTTAAAAATAACCCACAATAAGAAGTCCTTGAAGGAGCAGCTCTCCTAACCCCTCTTCAGAAAGAGACCACAGAGAGAGACCAGAGCAAGACCAGAGAGAGAGAAAAGAGAGAAATACCAGAGAGAGAGACTAGAGAAAGGGACCAGAGAGAGAGAGTGCTCTGAATGAATCACCGCGGTGCACGCCACAGAGTATATTACACATTCCGGTGAGTACACAGCAGTTCTCCATCTGTACAGGGCCTAAATCGTACCCTTAATGCTTCAGTCCCATTGGATCTTCATGGGACCTGGTTTAGTCCTGTTCAGATTTGACTATTCCCAGTAATCCTTACATACTATTCCTCATAGTCCTCTTAATTCTGCTGCAGTGTTCACTTTGAGGTGTGCAGTCGACACTTCCAGGATTTATACAGATAACAGTGTGTAATTATCGCTTTAGTGCCAGTTAAAAGCCTAGTTTATCTCCGCTCAAAGACGACAGGACAGGAGCTACAACTGTGACGGTGACCAGGCGAGAAGTCTGACATAAGGGTACAGACATTTATACAACACTAAAGCACTGATCATCAACAGGCGGCCCGCGGGCAAACGAGGCCCATTGAGCTGTTCGAGCCGTCCTTCCTTATTTTCTCTGGCACTCTCCTGTTTTGTAACATTTTTGTGTTTTTTTTTTTTTGGAAAGCCATGTTCCAGCTTCTTCCCTCTGGCAGAACATATCGTTGGCTGAGATGCAGGACATCTCGTCTTCAACAGCTTCTTTCCAAACGCTGTTTAAACAGAGCACTTTAATGATCTTCACCTGTGTAGAAACTGTTTTAGTTGATTGATTTCCTGTTTTGTTTGCTTTATTTCTGTACGGTGGCACGGTGGCTGAGTGGATAGCACTCTCGCCTCTCAGCAAGAAGGTCCTGGGTTCGAATCCCGGCCGGACCAGGGCCTTTCTGAGTAGAGTTTGCATGTTCTCCCCGTGTCTGCGTAGGTTTCCTCCGGGTACTCTGGTTTCCCCTACCACTAAAAATATGTCCAATAGGTCTGGCATGCGCCTCCTGTTCGGCGACCCCGCTCCCATCTCTGTGTGGAGTGAGAGGACAAGTGCCCAAAAAAATATCAATTGTAAACCGCTTTGTGACTCTGGTCTGTGAAAGGCGGTATATAAATAAAGCTTACTCACTTACTTACTTTTTACCTTGATTTATTTTGTATTTGTCTTGTGCAAACTGGGGACGAGACAAGTACAGGATGTATTCCAATGGGGTTTTACTGCAAATGGGCAATAAATGAATCTGAATCTGATTTAATTTTCTCTTTGGGGGTCCGGCCTCGGAGCAGACTGTCTGGTAAAACTTTGGCCCTTTGACAAATATCAAAAAGTCTCTATCTGGTGTCTCTCTGGTCCTCCAGTCTCTCTCACCAGTTTTTCTTCTGGTCTCTCTCTCTGGTCTCTCTCTCTGGTCTCTCTCTCTGGTCTCTCTCTCTGGTCTCTCTCTCTGGTCTCTCTCTCTGGTCTCTCTCTCTGGTCTCTCTCTCTGGTCTCTCTCTCTGGTCTCTCTCTCTGGTCTCTCTCTGGTCTCTCTCTGGTCTCTCTCTGGTCTCTCTCTGGTGTCTCTTTCTGGTTTGCTTGTGCTCAGTCTCACATCCTTGCACCCTGACCATTGTCCCGCTCCTCGTGCCAAATATAAAAACATAAAAGCATTTCCATTTCTGTTCAGTGTAATTATCCCAGAATCTGAATGCGTCAATACGATAAGTGAGATTAGCGTCTGACCTGATGTGGCACCAAGCCGAGGGAGGTGGGCGGCTCATTCATCCTGTCGTCACTGCTGCTGGCCACGGCATATCCACTGCAACAGAAACACTACTCACCACTCAAATTCATCAATCACAAATACAGTCGTTTATTGCACGGGTCAATAAATGTGTTCCTAATAACCTACAATAAGTGAGGTCCTTGAAGTAGCAGATGAATGTTTTAAGGCTGTAAAATCCCTCTCCAGGTAGAGACCAGAGATAGAGAGAGACCAAAGAGACACTACAAAAGAGACCAGAGAAAGACATCAGAGAGAATCGAGAAAGAGAGACCGAAGAGAGAGACCAGAGAGCACCAGAGACATACCGGAGTCATATTAGAAAGAGACTGGAAAGAGACCAGAGTCCCTTGAGAGAGACCAGAGAGAGCGAGAGAGGCGAGAGAGACCAGGGAGAGAGAGAGAGATAAATATATTATAAATGTTCTCAGCTTTACCCCATCTAAAGTTTCACCTGTTTCATATAATCATGTTGCAACAATAATTACAACTTTAGTTGGTTCTTTTGGTTCTTTTCCTTCACACTTCCTCTAAACGTGCGATGTCCAACTCAGCATGAGACCACTCTCAGTCCACCAGCTTTGCTCATTAAATACACTGTTCTGCTCAAAGACACTAATATTGCCATGGGAACTTGTGGCTCGAGCCTTAAGTGCAAATATGTGACGGGGAAAGAAAGCTGTGATTGAAAGAGCTGCTTTCAGGCTTTTATTTCAATTTGAAATTATTATTTGTTTGAAATCAGAGCGCATCAGTCTGGCAGGTGAGAGAAGTAAGAGAATGTTGGACCACTGGATATAGGCAAGGATCCAGTGTTTCCATTACTCTTGAGAATCTGGTACCACATCCAAGCAACCTACCCACAACAAATCCTTATCTAGACAAGATCCTTGGTAACCATGGCTTCCAGCAGCACTCTAGCCAATTATTGTCATTTAGAATACCAGCTCGGCCTGGATAGAAACAGTGCAAGGGTGACTAAAGACGACCTGGTACTGGTTAAACAGCGCCAGTGGACACACTCCCCATCAGGGGAGAGTAGAGGAGAGTATTTTATGCCGCTTTTCCAAAGTATCTGTACGGTACGGTACGGTACGGTACGGTACGGCACGTTACGGTTATTTTGCATTTCCACTAGGGTTGAGCTTGGCATCAGGGTACTTTTTTTGTACCACCTTGACAGTGGTTCCAAGCGTGCCGAAGCTACACCATAACGTGACGTCAGCCGACTGCCTTACACTGATTGGTCAACGAGTGTCGTCAATGAAAGCAACGTCCGACCCTATGGTAAAAAAACCCTCAACCCCGCCATCTTTAAAAACGGCTGCTCTGCTCTGGATCTATAATAGGCTGTAACACGTCCTCCTCACTCGAGAGAAATGGAATCGCACAGAAAGCCCCAAAAGTCAACGTCCTGGTCGGTCGACGAGGTCTAGGCTCTCTTTAGGCTGAAGAAAGAATTCAAAGGCAGATCGATGGCTCAACACGGAATGAGTCGGTTTTCAGGGAGATTGCCCAGCTTTTGATTTGTGACTAGACTTTGGTAATCCTGGAAATAACTGGTTAGCTACGTATCGCGTTGGCCCAAAGCTTTCACTGAAATGTATTTACTCGTATAAATGTTGATTGTCTGTTGTACACAGTGAGCTAGCTACATTTAACTATCGATAGCAGCTAAGCTAAAACGTCCTTCTAGAGTGCTGTATTTTGCTCTTTCACGTGTTTCTTTTTTGTGCTTGTACTTAAGTTGTCGTGTGTATATTTATTTGTTTGAGAATCCCTTCCCACAAGTGAGGAGATTACCAATGAGCAATGAATGACCACTCACCTGGTCTCAAGAGAATACGTACTTTGGACTTTGTAAATTGTTGGTTTTGGACTTTACTTTTGTTTTTAATAGATCTGAGACTTTATTTCATTCATTTGTCTGTACACGTGCGTATATTTACATTACATGCATTATATTTGTCAGTAAATCCGTGTAACCTTGGTAAATTTAATTTTTACTTCTTCTGACTCCTTTTTTGAGTTGATTTACAATATACATTTATTTTGAATAACCAAGTTATGTAAGGAACTCAAAATAAAAACATTTCATTTCAAATTACAAAAAGTGACACATCAGACCAATGTTACTAGTTACGCGTCACGCGTAAATTAAAGACCTTATGACGGGTTTTAAAAAAAAAAAATAGTGGATATCAAAATTGCATGACAATGTCAATTTGAAATAGATTCCGGCAAAAAAAATCCTATATTTTATAAAAAGAACGTGTTTTTCATGAATTTAAGTTGTCTATGCTCTAACCTGTGTGTGACGTCATAGCGGGTTACGCCCATGCATTGAAAACCATGGATCTATGCCACAGGACTGCCTTTTCTCTCTTCTCTCCACTGATGCCCAACACAATACTACCCTCTACAGGTGACAATTGCTCACTACACATAAATTGCCGTTTTGAGTGTGAAAAAGTGTCCTAGGTGGGATTTGAACCTAAGTGTCTGGATTGGCAGTCCAACGACACAACCACTGGACTATCTCAGTGACAACGAAAATGATACATTCTAGTAGTTATCTTAGACTCGCTGTACACGGCCTTGTCATCTTGAATATCCGCGAAAAAAGAACGAATACCAAATTGTAAACAACTTACAGCATTGAAACGTACCCGTTCTGACGTCACCAAGGGCTGTGAAGTTTTTTCGTTTCTAAGGGCGTTGCTATTTGGGGGGTTCAGACAAAATATAATAATAAAATCTTCTAATATAAAATGGTATTAAAACTGTATTTCTAAGTAAATCAAACCCGTCATAAGGTCTTTAAGTGGTCTGACAACCCCTCCCACTCTTGGAGGTACCATTTTTAATGGAAAAGCACCCACACTCGGCCGAGCCTTGCCGTATCGTGCCATACCGTGACTATTAGAGTAGTGTAGAGTAGAGTTCATGTTTTGAGACCTACCCTTCGCTGTGCTGTAGTATGGACACCATCATCTCCACGGCTAGAGCTCCAGCGATCATGGCAAGTCCCGGACGGCTCACGGTGCACTGCTGGTCCAGGGTGCGGTCCCTCGTTGACTGCAGACACACACCAGGAGGCATGCTCACACAGCATAACAATACAGAGTATGCCCAAAGAGTAGGCTCCCATTGATGTTGGTATACAAACTCTGGTCCTGGTCTACACGCTCTGGGTCTAGTCTACATGCTCTGATCCTGGCAAGCTCATGATCAGAGACGAGAGTCTCTCGCTCTACACGGTATTTAAGAAAGAAAATGAATGCTTGTGTCTGTGACCAGTTGCTTGTGCTGCATCCAATGACAATTTTAGATTTTATTTGATTCAGACAGAAGCAAAAAGACATTTAGGAGGAGACAAATTTAACAAAAGGCTCCAAATGACTTTCATACAACCACTGGCGGAGATTTAGAGAAAAAGATCAGAGGAGAGAACCAGACAGCACTTAAATCAATGTAATTTTCAGCTTCAGTCCTGGATCTACATCCTCAGTCCCGGGCCTCCTCCCTGAGGGTATCACTTTTTTCCCCCAAATGTGTTTCTGAGTGGTTCCTTGCCGACGTAGCAGGGTCTAGGGATAGCGATGGATCCAGGAAATGCAGATGCAAATATATTGACATTTATTTGAAGCGGGATAACCACTGGCTCCTATGTGTCCTAGGTGTTTGTTATTATTGAATTTCCTGTGTTGGAACTAGTGGACTCTCTGATCGTTTGTTTGGGAATCCACAACTTTGTAGAGTCGTCTGAGACGACTGCTGGTGTTATTTAGGGTGATACACATATACATTGTACTCAAACGCAAACTCGTAGTGGGACATGAGGACAGAAGGACTCACCTTCCCATCAGCGACAGTTAGGAGTTGGTTTAGGATATTTTCCGCCCACACTCTGTAAATATCCTGTTTTACATCAGCGTTACAGTCGTTCCAAAGTCAACTCCAAAGAGCTGAGCTGACCTCTGAAGCAGCGGACAACATGACGCTCCCACACAAACTCATTAGCATAACATTTAGTGCATGTCACTATTTGAACCTTTTCACCAGAAAAAAATATATTTAAAAACAAAAATATAATCTCCTGCTGCAGTGATCCAAACTTATCTCCCACAATCTCCAACTAACACAGCTGTGTGGTTCACCAGTGACTTCATTACTGCCTTTCCCAATGTTGAGGCACCAGAGGGATGTTCTGCAGTCACAGTTACAAAAACTAGCATGCTAACAGGGAACTTCACTATCTTATGTACTGTATGAATAGTTAGATGCAGACACAGCAGTCGAATACAATACATAAGGGCAAACACTATTTTGTGTGTGTGTGTGTGTGTGTGTGTGTGTGTGTGTGTGTGTCTCTGTGTGTGTGTATGTACTCACATCTCCCGGAGCTACGACATCGTTGCAGAAGTAGCAGCCAAGTTTGTGTCCGGGGATGTTTGAGAAGAGGGAGGAGCCTGGAGTAGAGGGGGTGTGGCCTGGAGCAGAGGGGGCAGAGCCTGTAGCGGACGGGGCCGAGCTTGGAGTGGATGCACAGGAAGTGGCGGAGGAGGAGCAGGAAGTGGAGGAGACGCTGTTGGTGACGGACTTCAGACCATGACGCATCACCACGAACGTGTCGAAGCCGAGAGCAGCGTTTATAACCAGCTAAAACCACAACATGACGTGACGTCACCACAGTGTGATATCAACACAGACTGTACATGAGGAGTGTGACATCACCATAGTGTTAGATAGATAGATAGATACTTTATTGATCCCCGTTGGAGAAATTCAGGTGTCCAGTAGCAGCAAAAATAAAAAATAAAATGTATCATTCAAAAAAGCTAACAATAGTAATAATCAGCAACAGCCCTTCAGGTCACAGCTGCAGAGGTGGAGTAGCCACTGGGTGGAGCAGGACGGTTCACAGCAGCAGATGCGGAGTTGCCTCTGGGTGGAGCAGCCAGAAGAGACTGATTTGAATATAAGCTAACTGGAGCCAGTTTCCTTATACAGTATGGACTTTGTTCTGAGGTAACTGGATCTACAGCCTCAGTCCTGGATCTATAGCCTCAGTCCTGGATCCACAGCCTCAGTCCTGGATCCACAGCCTCAGTCCTGGATCTGCTCTGACCCCTAGATTACTGAATCGTTGAGGAGGTGGCTAAAACACAATAGCTTCCATCTTTCATTTTTATCGGACATCCAGGCATTGACTTTGGCAAGAAACCAATAAAGTCTTGCCAATAAACTCGTGGTCATAAAATATCTATTACGCTTTATTCTAAAAACAGCAAGGACAATAGAACAGCACCTTCACCAACTTTCCAATAAATTTAGTCAAAACAAACGTAGAGAGATAAATCTGAATAGAACAATTTATGTGGTGTGAGGCGGCAGAGGATTACAAATGGCCACATTAGAGCTGAACTGGAACAAAGCATGAGGTTAACTGAATTACAAGTGGGAGAACTTTCGTCGTTTTAGTGAAAGAAGTGATGCTGCTGAAACCAAAGTGCTGAGCAGAGAGTGTGTTGGTGCGATGGGAATTATGAGTTTCTGGAGTGCTGGAAAGGATCAGGACAACACTTTTAGTCAGTGACAGTAGCAGAAAAAAAGTAGAGCTTGATGTGAAGGGAACACAGAGGGGCTAGCATGAGGAACATTGTTTTTGTTCGTATTATACAGTATAATGTATATGGACCTCAGAGGTAGACAAAACAGAGACAGACAAAGTGGAGTGAACCGGAACAGAGAGGGCCCAGAGGGAGGGGAGAGACCCGGGGGAGAGAGGGCCCAGAAGGGAGCGACACAGGGGGAGAAGGCTCAGAAGGAGGGGAGTGACAACTACTACTAATACTGCTACCACCAGCACTACTACCACTACCACATACTGTAATTATAGCTGGTACCTTTCTCTTGCTGGCAGCGATGACTGTGGGCAGCCAGCGACTCTCCCTCGTGTCCATGAGCAGGAAGACCACGTCGTGTTTAGAGATGAGATCCTCCAGGTGCTGCACGTCCCTATGGGCCTGGGACACTGTGGCCTCAGAAAAGTCTATGGGATGACCGGGCATCGGGATACTCATGCTGAAGCCCTCTGCGATCTGCCCAACCAGAAAACAAACACCAGCAGTTTTATATATACAGTGCTTTGCGAAAGTATTCGGCCCCTTGAATCTTTCAACATTTCGCCACATTTCAGGCTTCAAACATAAAGATATAAAAATAACATTTGTTGTCAAGAATCAACAACAGGTGGGACACAATCGTGAAGTGGAACGAAATGTATTGGATAATTTAAACTTTTTTAACATATAAAAAACTGAAAAGTGGGGCGTGCAATATTATTCGGCCCCTAATACTTTGTAGCGCCACATTTTGCTGCAATTACAGCTGCAAGTCGCTTGGGGTATGTCTCTATCAGTTTTGCACATTGAGAGACTAGAATTCTTTCCCATTCTTCCTTGCAAAACAGCTCGAGCTCAGTGAGGTTGGATGGAGAGCGTTTGTGAACAGCAGTCTTCAGCTCTTTCCACAGATTCTCGATTGGATTCAGGTCTGGACTTTGACTTGGCCATTCTAACACCTGGATACGTCTATTTGTGAACCATTCCATTGTAGATTTGGCTTTATGTTTTGGATCATTGTCCTGTTGGAAGATAAATCTCCGTCCCAGTCTCAGGTCTTTTGCAGACTCCAACAGGTTTTCTTCCAGAATGGTCCTGTATTTGGCTCCATCCATCTTCCCATCAATTTTAGCCATATTCTCTGTCCCTGCTGAAGAAAAGCAGGCCCAAACCATGATGCTGCCACCACCATGTTTGACAGTGGGGATGGTGTGTTCAGGGTGATGAGCTGTGTTGCTTTTACGCCAAACATATCGTTTTGCATTGTGGCCAAAATGTTCGATTTTGGTTTCATCTAACCAGAGCACCTTCTTCCACATGTTTGGTGTGTCTCCCAGGTGGCTTGTGGCAAACTTTAAACAAGACTTTTTATGGATATCTTTGAGAAATGGCCACTCTTCCATAAAGGCCAGATTTGTGCAGTGCACGACTGATTGTTGTCCTATGGACAGACTCTCCCACCTCAGCTGTAGTTATCTGCAGTTCATCCAGAGTGATCATGGGCCTCTTGGCTGCATCTCTGATCAGTCTTCTCCTTGTTTGAGATGAAAGTGTGGAGGGACGGCCGGGTCTTGGTAGATTTGCATTGGTCTGATACTGCTTCCATTTCAATATAATTGCTTGCACAGTGCTCCTTGAGATCTTTAAAGCTTGGGAAATCTTTTGGTATCCAAATCCAGCTTTAAACTTCTCCACAACAGTATCTCGGACCTGCCTGGTGTGTTCCTTTGTCTTCATGGTTCTCTCTGCGCTTTAAACAGAACCCTGAGACTATCAAAGAGCAGGTGCATTTATACGGAGACTTGATTACACACAGGTGCATTCTATTTATCATCATCAGTCATTTAGGACAACATTGGATCATTCAAAGATCCTCACTGAACTTCTGGACTGAGTTTGCTGCACTGAAAGTAAAGGGGCCGAATAATATTGCACGCCCCACTTTTCAGTTTTTTATTTGTTAAAAAAGTTTAAATTATCCAATACATTTCGTTCCACTTCACGATTGTGTCCCACTTGTTGATTCATGACAAAAAATTTAAATTGTATATCTTTATGTTTGAAGCCTGAAATGTGGCGAAATGTTGAAAGGTTCAAGGGGGCCGAATACTTTCGCAAGGCACTGTATATATATATATATATATATATATATATATATATATATATATATAAGGTGAACCCCTTCTAATGAAAAATGTTCTTACCTTAGAGCAAGCTGCTCTTGATAATATTTATCTAAAAGGACATCTACTAAAGTCCTTCAGAGAGACCAGAGACCAGAAAGAAAGATCAAAGACCTGAGAGAGACCTCTCAGGTCTCTCTCAGGTCTTTGATCTTTAAGGTCTATATCTTAAAGTGTTGTAAAGCTGCTGCAAACTCACACCAGCAGTTTTACAACACTTTAAGATATAAGTCTGAAGATGTCGTGTCACGCGCAATAAAAAAGTATTGAAGTTTATGGAGCGGTGAGCCCAGTTTGAGAGAACGCTCTGGTTCTGAATTCATACATTTTCCCCTGAGGAGTTTTAAAAAAGAGCAAGAGGAAAAGTGTTAAAAACCTTTATATTGATTAAAGCGGGGCAAATAGGGCACCTTTTGTACCAAGAGTCAAACTCAGACCACAACATTCGTCTTCATCATGTTTTATTTTGTGTAAGAAAGAGCCCCATTTGACTCTTTGGGATGGGAGATGACTGGCTGAGTGAGGGTGGTCTGCTCTTTTTCACTTTTCTGTCTAAAAAAGCTGATAGATGTGACAGAGGCCAAGCATATACAGTATGCATGTGAAAACTAGTGAAGGAAGCTCCCTGGTCCCTCTCTCTCTGGTCCCTCTCTCTACTCAGCGGCACGGTGGCTGAGTGGATAGCACTCTCGCCTCTCAGCAAGAAGGTCCTGGGTTCGAATCCCGGCCGGACCAGGGCCTTTCTGAGTGGAGTTTGCATGTTCTCCCCGTGTCTGCGTAGGTTTCCTCCGGGTACTCCGGTTTCCCCTACCACTAAAAATATGTCCAATAGGTCTGGCATGCGCCTCCTGTTCGGCGACCCCGCTCCCATCTCTGTGAGGAGTGAGAGGACAAGTGCCCAAAAAAAAATTACAATTGTAAACCGCTTTGTGACTCTGGTCTGTGAAAGGCGGTATATAAATAAAGCTTACTTACTTACTTACTTACTCTCTATCCTCTCTCATTCTGGTCTCTCTCCAACATGCATGCAGGTGATACCTAGTGATAGCAAACTATCTACGATACACTGACTACACTCTATCTTTTAGTGTAGTTTGAAAGTTAAGTTTCAGCTTTAATGTTGTCTGTACAGAATATATAACGGGCCACGCAGAAAAAACAACGCTGGAAGTTGGATCAAAAAGTAGGTAAAAATAACTACAACAATTGGGAGTGAAGGAGGTGTCAGTGAAGCTTCTCTCAGGGATCGGTGGAGGGAGCAGGTGGTCAACATGAAAAGACCAGACAATCAAATGCCACAGAGGCATCGAAAGCTCCTGCCATCTAAGAATTCTATTTATTGCATTAAACCCAAGACCCCTTTCCAGAGAGAGAGAGAGAGAGAGAGAGACCAAGATACGCAGATATCTAAAGTCTGAAAAATCCAGGTGTGTTGATGAACATAATCTTTCCTCAGTGAAGATTATAGTTTTGACATATTTATAACAGGACAATTCTGTAATCAAAGCCATCAATGTAAACAAATAGAACAATAATTTATTATTGTTATTATTATTATTCTTTCATCCCAGATATAACTGAAGCATGGAGCAGATTGTTTAAGTATCAACATTTTTGACAGATAAGGAACAATAAAATAAATATAACCACAATGCAGTGTGGGCTTCTTTGTTGAAACTCGGGTCTGAAAGTTGGAAAAGAATGAACCAAAACGATGATCATACCTAAGATATTAGATTTTTTTTTTTAGGTTTTTTGCCTAATTAAGACATTATATAGTAGAAACAAGGGAGAGACCAGAGAGTGAGATCAGAGAGAGACCAGAGAAACTTTCCATCATAGTGATTCCTCTCTGATGCAGGAGGCCAGGGACATTTCTGCACATTTATAAACATTTCTGGAGATCTATGGTCTATGGACCAACGGCCCCTATTTTTTTTTTATTATTGAATGTCCTGTGTTTGAACTATTTCATCATCTGCTCTGTTGTTGGTGAATCCACATTTTTGTAAAGTCCTCAGAGTTGTTGTGATTTAGGGCGATGCACAAATACTTTTAATTCAAGTGTCGCACAGAGTGAGAGTTACACACATAATCATAGTTCTGTGAGTCTCATAGGAAGAAAAAGAACCACATTCATCAGAAGCTGTGGCCTTTTTAAGTTGTTGTTATTTGGAAAATGTATTTGTACAAAAGGTCATGATAGATTCATCATTGGAGCCAAACAAGTGTTGAGTTGTTTGTAGCTCCAGTGCAGCGTCAGCAAAAGGAAAGCTCACACAGAATGAATATGCAGCAGCAGGATGTGTTTGTTAGTCAATATTTAATGTTGAGGAGGAAAGAGACAGTTTACTTTGTGACCTTTAGTAATGCAGCACATAGTTAGAAGAGAGGATTAGAAGTCCCAGTGTACACCAAGGCAAGTTTATTTGTGTAGCACAGTTCATACATACAGTGCCTTGCAAAAGTATTCGGCCCTTTCAACATTTCGCCACATTTCAGGCTTCAAACATAAAGATATAAAAAAAATATTTTTTGTCATGAATCAACAACAAGTGGGACACAATCGTGAAGTGGAACAAAATTTATTGCATAATTTAAACTTTTTTAACAAATAAAAAACTGAAAAGTGGGGCGTGCAATATTATTCGGCCCCTTTACTTTCAGTGCAGCAAACTCACTCCAGAAGTTCAGTGAGGATCTTTGAATGATCCAATGTTGTCCTAAATGACTGATGATGATAAATAGAATGCACCTGTGTGTAATCAAGTCTCCGTATAAATGCACCTGCTCTTTGATAGGGTTCTGTTTAAAGCGCAGAGAGAACCATGAAGACAAAGGAACACACCAGGCAGGTCCGAGATACTGTTGTGGAGAAGTTTAAAGCCGGATTTGGATACAAAAAGATTTCCCAAGCTTTAAACATCTCAAGGAGCACTGTGCAAGCAATTATATTGAAATGGAAGGAGTATCAGACCACTGCAAATCTACCAAGACCCGGTCGTCCCTCCAAACTTTCATCTCAAACAAGGAGAAGACTGATCAGAGATGCAGCCAAGAGGCCCATGATGAACTGCAGATAACTACAGCTGAGGTGGGAGAGTCTGTCCATAGGACAACAATCAGTCGTGCACTGCAAAAATCTGGCCTTTATGGAAGAGTGGCAAGAAGAAAGCCATTTCGCAAAGATATATCCATAAAAAGTCTCGTTAAAAGTTTGCCACAAGCCACCTGGGAGACACACCAAACATGTGGAAGAAGGTGCTCTGGTCAGATGAAACCAAAATTGAACTTTTTGGCCACAATGCAAAACGATATGTTTGGCGTATAAGCAACACAGCTCATCACCCTGAACACACCATCCCCACTGTCAAACATGGTGGTGGCAGCATCATGGTTTGGGCCTGTTTTTCTTCAGCAGGGACAGGGAAGATGGCTAAAATTGATGGGAAGATGGATGGAGCCAAATACAGGACCATTCTGGAAGAAAACCTGTTGGTGTCTGCAAAAGACCTGAGACTGGGACGGAGATTTATCTTCCAACAGGACAATGATCCAAAACATAAAGCCAAATCTACAATGGAATGGTTCACAAATAGACGTATCCAGGTGTGGCCAAGTCAAAGTCCAGACCTGAATCCAATCGAGAATCTGTGGAAAGAGCTGAAAACTGCTGTTCACAAACGCTCTCCATCCAACCTCACTGAGCTCGAGCTGTTTTGCAAGGAAGAATGGGCAAGAAGTCCAGTCTCTCGATGTGCAAAACTGATAGACATACCCCAAGCGACTTGCAGCTGTAATTGCAGCAAAAGGTGGCGCTACAAAGTATTAGCGCAAGGGGGCCAAATAATATTGCACGCCCCACTTTTCAGTTTTTTATTTGTTAAAAAAGTTTAAATTATCCAATAAATTTCGTTCCACTTCACGATTGTGTCCCACTTGTTGTTGATTCTTGACAAAAATTTAAATTTTTATATCTTTATGTTTGAAGCCTGAAATGTGGCGAAATGTTGAAAGGTTCAATACTTTCGCAAGGCACTGTAAGGCAACTGTACACAAGTGCTGAACAGAACAATCACACATAATCAATCAAATTTCATTAAAAAGAGTGAAGATAAAATACTTGAGTTGTTGCAGCAAAATAGAACTGTTTTTTTTAACCTGGATTTGAACATTGTTAGAGTGAAGTCTGACGAATCTGAAACGCTGCCTCCCCAAGTTTCCCACCATGAGGCCAGTTTTTTTTTTTAACCCCTTTTTTTAATAATAAACCGTAAAATTGCCTAAAAATAAGTGATAAAGATTTCCCAATGAGGTATACAGATTTCAGTTCCAACATGCTTCAAGTAGATATAGTGACTCGGAAGGTGATCCAGGTGATTATTTATGGTTTAAATGCCTATCTATCTATCTATCTTTTTTTTCTATTTTTCTATTAACTATCTAATCATTTCAATTTCTCACTTGAGAAATGAAAAAGAAAACGGATATTCTCAGAGGAGAGAGGAGACGAGATGAGAGAGGACAGGAAAGGAGAAGAATGAGAGGAGAGAGGGGAGGAGAGAGAAAACGGAGAGAAAGGAGAGAGGAGGGAGGAGAGAGAAGAGGGAGAAGAGAGAGAGGAAAGAGGAGAGCAGTGTTTGTTCCACAGATCATACACGGTGAATGAAGACTCACCACTCCGGGGAAGATCTTGCGGAGTCGGTCCACTGCAGCTGTGGCCTTGGGCTTCCCTCCTCCCAGACAGTCCTCAAACTCATACAGAGGCTGACGGACCGGGTTTGAGTAGGAGATCTTAGCATTGTCCACAAACGTGATGTGTCTGACGCCCCAGCCCTGATAAACAAACAGAACAACAGATTCTACAGTTACAAACCTGTCCCCTCTTCTAAAACATACACGGAGGCCGATTCTGTTGGCCAATGTAGTGCAAAGTTAAATACAATATACACTGTCCCTCGCTATATTTCAGTTCACCTTTCGCTGTTCACCTTACTTCTTGTGCGCTGCATGTATAGATAGTTGGATACTTTACAACAACGCATTCAAAAGTGGCTTGTGTGAGCCCTCAGAGAGAATGTGTGTGTGTGTGTGTGTTTGTGTGTGCGTGCGTGCGTGCGTGCGTGCGTGTGCACCCAAAGACAGGCATGTCTTTGGGTGCATGTGTACCATGAGGGTTCGGGCCACGTTGCAGCCCAGAGTTCCCGCTCCCAGCAGCAGACACTTGGTGTTGATCACTTTGTCCAGATCCAGAGAAGGAACCAGTCTCCAGCGCATCAGCTTCAGGTTCAAGTCCACAGAAGACTCTGCCAGTCTGCACACAATTTATTTATTTATACAGTTTTATTTTGTTTGGAGGATTAGCCCCTGGAGATGAAACATCTTGTTATCGAGGGGTCGTCAAAATTGCGTAAAATGGCAGATACAGTAAGGCAGACAAAAATAAAAACGTATGTTATTATTATCATTGTATTTATAATAATAACAAAGCACATCATTGCAAATAATAGATACATTTAGGTTAATAATCTATGCTCAAAAACAGGCTGTTCCAGTCAGAGGGAACTTTAAATTTAAATGAATGTTAAACTTCTTTTGACTCTAGAAAAACAAAAACGCACACCAAGTTCTTCTCATGAGGTGCATGTGCTGGAGCAGAAATTAAATGTATTGGAAAATACACAGCACACTCGGATAGATGTCCAAAAGATCTAGTATTTATTACGTTTTGGCCTTAGCCTTCGTCAGATCATTTTTATCTTATTCATTTGGATCACAATATTGTGATCCAAAAGAATAAGATCATTTTTATCTTATTCAACTTCTTTTGACGTCTGGCTGACGTCAGCTTTAGAACCCATCACAGATAGTGGTGGGTTCTAAAGAGACAGCGGAGAATGAACCTGCACAGGCTGTTATATGCAGTAGGGTTTTGATAGATTATGTCATTATAATCTAGAGTAGGAAGAATCAACCGTGAAATAATCTTTTTCCTAACTGAAAAACAGAAGCAATTAATTAACACTAACCTGAACCCTTACACTACACTAGCCCACTACACCACACTAATCCTAACCCTACTCTAACCCTACACTAACCCAACAATTAAGCAATCAATCCTACAATCAAGATGTGAAAAAGAATCATATAATTTACTGTTGTGTCCTAACTCCTATCCCCTATTTCCTAGCCTCATCAACTGAATGTGATAATATTGGAACGAGGCATAAACACAGATTTTGCCACATTACTCTTGGTTTGCGACACAAAGAAAATTCTGTTCCTACACATAGTCCACATACTCCACATCGGTATGTCTGGTCAGACATTATTATAAATGTACATTCTAAAACATCTATAACCTGCTACAGGATTCAAGGCCAGTCACAGAGTATCCTAACGTTTTGAATCACAAGTGTTAGTGAGGAAAGGCCAAGAAAGTAAAATCCAAACAGAACCAGAGGGGTTTCAGCCCAAACCACATCAAGCCCAAAAAGTTGTTTAAGCCCGGACCCAGCTAGAACCTGGCGTGTTCTTGCTGCATGTGGAAGTTTCCCATAGACCTCAATGTTAACTAAAAAAAGCTAACCAGGGAGACCAGAGAGAGAGACCAGGGAGAGAAATATGCATAGACCTCACACTTTTGAGGCGGAAACGGTTTTGTCCCTCTCTATGATTGTGGTACAGGTTTTGCTCAAGAATATCCCTGTATTTAGCACCATCCATCTTTCCCTAAACTCTGACCAGTTTCCCAGTCCTGGCTGCTGAAAAACGTTCCCACAGCATGATGCTGCCACCACCATGTTTCACTGTGGGGATGGTGTTTATTTATTTATTTAGAGCAGCCATTCCCAAACTCAGTAACACCGAGGCCCCCTTAAAAATCTGACGGGTCTGCGTGGCCCCCCAAAATAATAACCAAGAAGACAACATTAAGAATAGGCTCTTCTGGTTATTTTATTTTGGGGAAATAGCCTCTGCTACAAACATTGTAATACAAAAATGATTACAGTGGATTATTCAAGTCAAATAATGAACACAAATATTTTAATATTACAAACAAAACATTTGAAATTTAACATTAAATAATTATATATATATATATTTTTTTTATGACCTCCCGCGGCCCCCCTGCAGTACCCTCGCGGCCCACCAGGGGGCCACTGATTTAGAGGATAAGCCAAGCCCCGGCGATTCAAGATGGCGCCCTATTCAAATGAATGGTTGTGCTCAGTGGCGCTTTGTGACAGCATGGGGGCTGAAAAGATTAGCGGAAGTTGCCTGAAACTCGCAAAGAACTTTGGGAAACTCGCCTGTATTTGGGCATCGTCTGGTCCTCCCGGTTCTGCGCAGTGGATGATCTCCCATAATGCGTTGCGTCAAACACGCGTGTGTGGGTCTCACACCAGGTCTCACGCACGTGCACAGAGGGGCTCGGCCGCGCTCTGACCAATCAGAGCAGTTCATCAGAGCGGGAGTTAGAGCGAGAGCCAGACGAGCAGAGTTTGTGGCACTAAAGTGTGGATTTAAACAAAACCGAAGGATTTAAGAAGAAAAAAAGTTCAGGATGACAAGGGACACTAAAATCCCCACAAAATCCTATCTTTATTAAAGCTGTAGGTTCTCTGTCAGCTGAGGTCGAGCTGTTTTAATATGCATTGAGTT
The DNA here is from genome assembly GCA_964034765.1 of Knipowitschia caucasica. NCBI lineage: Eukaryota > Metazoa > Chordata > Actinopteri > Gobiiformes > Gobiidae > Knipowitschia > Knipowitschia caucasica. The sequence goes on along the minus strand of OZ035828.1, from coordinate 10,199,790 downwards.
TTATGGGGAAAATTTCTGGGTAGCCCACGTGATTTTAGTCTGGTTCAGTCTGCAGTACCGCGAGAATCCCCTGAGCACATGAGTTATTCAGCTACAAGCTAGTAATACCCTATCCAGTTAATATAATACATCCATGGGATAAGCCCCTTGAGATGAATCATTTCATTTTCGAGGGGGTCCTCAAGGTGACAGATACAGCAAAATAGATGCAAACAAAACAAAAATACAAGAAAATCATGAAAAATAAAAATAAAAAATAAATAAAAAAAGCAACCATAAAAAATACACACACATACACCCTCAATCACTCACACCCATACACACACACACACACACACACACGCGCACACACACACCGTGAATGTACTGTAATTACACTAAATAAGGAAAATACTTTATAATATTAATATTAATAGTGATAATAATAATTGGGAGACAGTAAAGACAAGTTTAGGACTCATAACCTAAGATCAAAAATATTGACATGAATTCTGGAGATATTGTACAAGAGCAGTTTTAAACAGAAGCAGAGAAGTTAGAGACAAACGGCAAACTGTTCCAGTCAGACGGAGCTTTAAATTCAAATGCGTTTTCCAGATTCTTTTTTCACTCTTGGAACTACAAGAAGAGATTGATTTGCATGACGCAAACTGTACGAGGATTGGAAAGGAATCAGATAATGCTTTAAATATTCAGTAAAACTGAGATGAATACATTTGAAAATAAACAATAGCCAATGTAGCTGACGTCTGGAGGACAGAGAGAGCCATGACAGCTGCTCGTATCTCAGGCAGTGATGGGTTCTGAAAGGACAGCGAAGGATGAACCTACACAGGCTGTTGTAAGAGACAGTCAGAGGCTGGAGAACAGAGGCAGTAGTATTTATATAAATTATATCACAGTAATCAAGAATGGGGAGAATCAATTGAGAAATGATCCTCTTCCTTACTGATAAACTAAAACAGTTAATCGATTGATAAAGTAATTTTCTTTGTAATTGTATGTACTGTATATAAATATTAAATGACAGAGAAGGATCAAGCCATAAGCCGAGATATTTAAATTTATCAACAACTGGAACTGGAGACATGTCTGAAAACATAAGATTAATTTCACTTGTAGAAACAGGACAGATTCTCTTCTGGAATAGGAAAAACATTTTTTTTGATTTGTTCAGAAATAATTTGTTAGATTGTAGCCATAATTGAACTGAATTGAAGTTATTTTGAGCAGAGTATTGGATATCAGTAACATTAGCTTTGAATGAATAGATTACTGTGTCATCAGCATAACGTTGGATCTGACAGTCTGTACATGCAAGGGGAAGATCATTAATGAATATGGAGAACAGTAGAGGACCAAGAGATGAGCCTTGAGGCACCCCTCTCTCAATAAATTAAAACTCAGAGTAGCTGCCATTAAAAAATTACACACTGCTGACGATGATGCAGATAGGAATTAAACCAGAGGGGTGAGGGCCGATCCAGGCCAATGGAATGAAGCTTGTCTAAAAGCAAATAATGATCGACCAAATCGAAAGCTTTTGTGAGGTCAAAAAATAAAGCACCAGTAAGCAAATTATTGTCAGAGGGAACTTCACAGGTGTTAAAGGATAAGTTAAAAAGATCTGCCAGAGGAAAGCACAAAACATGGGAGGCCACTGCAAGGAGATAGTCCATTCGGAATCTGTTCTACTGCAGCAGGACTAACTCGTCTGAAGGAGAAACTGCTCCTACATGGAGCATAATTGAAAGAACCAGATGAATGAGGCGGAGACTGGGATTGAGGCAAATGAGTAAAATGTTGATTAAAATCAGTGGCAATAGTGTTTGCATCATTTGTGAATACATCATTGATGAGCATATTATTGGAAGCAGAGTTGGGTTTGCACCAGACATAGCGTTTTCCTTGATGGCCGAAAAGTTCAATTTTAGTCTCATCAGACCAGAGCACCTTCATTTTGGGAGTCTCCCACATGCCTTTTCGCAAACTCAAAACGTGCCATTTTGTTTTTTGCTGAAAGTAATGGCTTTCTTCTGGCCACTCTGCCATAAAGCCCAACTCTATGGAGCGTACGGCTTATTGTCGTATGTACAGATACTCCAGTCTCTGCTGTGGAACTCTGCAGCTCCTCCAGGGTTACCTTAGGTCTCTGTGCTGCCTCTCTGATTAATGCCCTCCTTGCCCGGTCCATGAATTTTGGTGGGCGGCCGTCGCTTGGCAGGTTTGCTGTTGTGCAACTGAATGTGATAATATTGGAACGAGGCATAAACACAGATTTTGCCACATTACTCTTGGTCTGCGACACAAAGGAAATTCTGTTCCTCCACATAGTCCACATACTCCACATCGGTATGTCTGGTCAGACATTATACATTCTAAAACATCTATAACCTGCTACAGGATTCAAGGCCAGTCACAGAGGATCCTAACGTTTTGAATCACAAGTGTTAGTGAGGAAAGGCCAAGAAAGTAAAACCCAAACAGAACCAGAGGGGTTTCAGCCCAAACCACATCAAACCCAAAAAGTTGTTAAAGCCCAGACCCAGCTAGAACCTGGCATGTTCTTGCTGCATGTGGAGGTTTTCCCATTGACCACAAAGCTAATCAGGGAGAGAGAGACCAGGGAGAGAAATATGTATAGAAAAGAAAATAAACCTGCACTGCTATTGACACTTCTTTCTAATCGTCACTTTTTTGTGCATAATATATCCTGCATTAACATGCTGCACATTTCTTACTTTTGCACAATTCTTGAGTGTTCCTATCCTTGCCAATGTGACATGTAAATTTCTCCTGTGTGAGATTAATAAAGTCTTATCTTATCCTATCTTATCTTATAGACCTCAGTGATCTTTTTGAAGTCTGTTTCTATAAATCCACACTTTTGAGGCAGAAACGGTTTTGTCCCTCTCTATGATTGGACCTGGGGCTGGACTGAGACAGTAGCAGACAGAGAGACTAGATGAGAATAATACCCTCTTTGCTGATCGCCTTTTCGGGTCCATGCATTCACTCAGATTCCCCATCCTGGGTCCTATGCTATCTCCTCTCCCATGCCCTCTCCTATCTAATCCCGTATCTATTATTTCCTATCTGCTATCTTCTATGAATATGTATAAACCCCTTTTTGCGGATCACCTTTTTGGGTCCATGCATTCACTCAGATTCACCATCCTTGGTCCCATGGCTCCTTTGGGGTTCTTCTCCCAGCCCACACTCTTGGGAAAGGCTGAAAACAAAACACCATTAGATAAAATAGAGAGACAGCTGCAATTCAGGAACAGACTGATCCACTCTCCTGTTCAAAGGACAACAAGAACTGGGTTGGATGAACAGCTCTATCCCACTCTGGCCTTTCCCACTCTGGCCTCTCTCGTCTCTCCCTCTCTCGTCTCTCCCTCTCTCGTCTCTCCCTCTCTCGTCTCTCCCTCTCTCGTCACTGTGACATTTTGATATTTAGAAAATGAAAGCCTTTGCAGAGAGACAAAATCTCTATGGAAACCGGTTTGAACCAGAAAAACACGAACACACCATGGGGAGAGCTTTGTTACCGATGCATAACCTGTAATTTACTTCTAACGACAGCGTTTTCAATTATAGTTTCACTCATAGAAACTGAACAGCTTATTGCACAGAATCCAAACGTGTTCTCATTTGGAAAAGCAGTGGATACATTTGATTAAAGCTCTTGCTCTCTCTGGTCTCGCTCTCACTGGTCTTGCTCTCACTGGTCTCGCTCTTTCTGGTCATAGTGAGTTTTAGTGAGTACTATCCTCTCATGTCTCCTTCTTCAGAATGACTTCAGCTGTAGTTTGTTCATTGCTATTCAACCACTTTCCCACTATCCATAGCGTGATGATGGACCCCTGAATCCAGACACTCACATCTGCATCTGTGGACTGGTCTCCCCCGGCCCAGTATCGTGGGAATTTCCTGTGTTCAAACTGTTTGATTCTCTGATTTTGTAAAGTCCTCTCTGGTCTCCTTATCTGGTCTTTCACCCTCTCTGGCCTCTCTCACTCTGGCCTCTTTCTCTCTTTGGCCTCTCTCTCTCTCTGGGCCTTCTCTCTCTGGTCCGTCTCTCTCTGGTCCTTCTCTTTCTGGTCCTTCTATTTCTGGTTCTTCTCTCTCTGGTCCTTCTCTCTGGTCTCTCCCTCTGCTCAACCAAATAATAAGACCTCGTTCCTAAAATATGCAGATATGTCATTACACTGCGGCTGCACAGACTCAGCTCCACTTAGCGATCGGTCTCTAGACGCCGCTCTCCCACTGCTCCTGTCAGGATTCCACTGCATTGCAGAGGACAGTCTCTGACAAGGACAATAGAGAATACCTTAACCTTAAAATAAACTCTACAGCATCATATTCTGTGGGGATTTATTCAAAACTGTGCGTTCATCAGGACACATCAATCAGCAAAATGTGATTAACTCACACACACTGACCGGACCATAGACTGTATACAGATGGACAATGCTATCCCGCTAGCTCGATGAAGCCCAATAGGGAAGTGCTCATGGACAGTTTCTCCAACCCGCTCTGGCTCCTATTGACTTAAATGTAAAAGTAAACTCCTCTAGCTCAGTAACCGTTGTCATTTAAGTCCAAAATGGTGTCAGACTCACTATTTTGGGCTTAAATCTGTTTTTTGGTTTTTGTCTTTTGTCAATATTTATATGGTTCACATCTGGATTTACAATCAGATACCTTGATTCACAAGGGAAAGTCCAAAGTTTTTCTTAGCAACCATCAACACATCTGCCCCGGTTACCACGCTAAACTAACATTGTCTGCATAAATGTCTCCAGCTAGCTTATGTTCAAATTGGCCACACACGTCACACTCTGTGTATCGGACAGAGACATAAATGCTTCACCTGAGTTGGAGGCGAGAAAAGGCAGTTTGAGCTGGAGGAGTACACTGTGCCTGATGGAGCGACTGCCCTGTAACGTCCGGTCTCTGAAACAAAGGACCTCCAGCTCCTCCAGCCTCGAGCCCCTGAGAAACAAACCGAGAGAGAGCAGTCACGGCGAATGCAAATATGAAGACATGTTAATTAGTGGTGGGGGGAGAAAAGTTGCATCTGTATCGCAATATTTTACGTACACATTCACATCAATACAGTAGAGCAAAGTATCATAATTATCTGTTTCACTTTGGTGTTTTCTCAGAGTTTACTTTGGTCATTTACATGTACGAATTACATCCACAAGGTGTCCCTTGTTGCGGTGCTTTGTTTTCGTGCATTCATTCAACAGCAAATTCAATGAAAATGGCTTCATCACAACTAGTTCTACACAACGCTCTGTCCTCTTTAATCACAAAATTATGGCTCAATTTTGGCTTTCATCAACAAGTGGCTGAAGAGGTTTATGTAACTTTGCTCTTGTTCCTCTTGTTACTGTTGTTTTGCACTCCCAGTTTTTGCACTTCACTTAATATGCAGACCATAATAACTATGATATTTACCACAACATGAACCGCAATATATTGTAGAATCGAAACGTAATACTTTTTGTATATGTTAAGAATCGCTATAATATTGAATTGAGGCCCAAATATTGCAATACTATTGAATAGTTTATTTATTATTTATTAGTAATATAGTTTATTATTTATTTATGCCGATTCCCACCCCAGATGATAATATATTATGAATACATGTTAATAATGACAGGTAAACAAAAAGACTCCACACACTAGAACAAAATGTCCAAGGTCTCCCATTAAATACACTCTGTACTTCTCATTATGTTATAAATGTTGAATTTGAAGAAACTGAAAGTGATCATACTCAATTTGAAGGAAAAAAACAGAACATTTGTATGAAGAGAGAAAAGAGTCACCAGAGAGAGAGACAAAAGATAGACCCATCAAGGTGTGGTAGTTACAAAAACTGAATCTTTTACACGAACAATCATAGCTCACAGCTGAAATTTGGTAGTCGAACAGTCGAGGTCCTTTATGTGGACGCTGACCAGTTCATGACATCAGAAATACTCATATGAATGAAAAATAGAGCCAGATAGACTAAAGTGGCCTTATCAGTAAAAAGGCCACTTTAGTCTATCAGAGTTGTCCAGGGACCAAAAACATAGATTGCAAAACTGCTTTGACTGGCTTTGAGCTGCTCCTGAGCTGAAGTTGGCTGTATGAAAAATGTTTACTGTCTCACCATTAGCCCTATCCACATAATTTTGTGACTCTGCTTTGTGAAATAAATCTATTCAAATAGTCAATGGCTGGATTCTAGAGGTTCTAAGCTTTACAACAAATATTACATGCTTGGTGAAGCTGAAGTTGGCTGGATGACACTTAACTGTTGTTTATGATCTCAAAGGCAGAGGGCCATAAAACAAGTGTGTTAAGTCAGGGGCTCTGACGGCCTTTCGTTTTGAAAGTGTTATTTCAGCTCATGTACATTTGAGAGTTTTTCTGTTTATAAATGTAGTTTACATAAATGTCATACATGCATGTTCTATTTTAGAAGCAACAGTGGCACAATCGGTAGAGCATTGGCCTTTGAGCTTGAAGGTTGTGGGCTCAAGCCCTCCACGAGACCTTTTCCACAGACTCCCACTGACGTCTGCTGTTGTTGTGTCTTTGGGCAAGACACTTAATCCCACTTTGCCCGAAGCCCTTGCTGAATGAAGCCCTTGCTCTAGTCTGCAACTCAGACTAGAGCAGCCGTCCTCCTGTGGACTCCTGCAGGAGGATCAGTGAGGGGCTGGCGCTATGTGAATTAGCCTGAGTGCCTAGACTAGACTGACTGCCACCCCCCTCATACAAGAAGGATGCAGGGGCTCCTGGGTAACTCCAGACACACTCTTCATGACACTATGGCTCAGAGGAGTAATCATAGCTTATAGCTTATATCACTGCACTGCCAAGCGTAGGAGTGTGACAATATATCGATACCGCGATTCGATTATCGATATGCAGGGTTTTTTTTCTTTTACAAATTATTTTTTTAAATTGGTATCAATACTTAATATATGGCTACATTACACATCTTCATTCCATTTATCATTAAATAAAGTGTATTTTTTCTTTTATTTATGCCATAAATTGGCATATTGTATATTTCTGACTAATATATTGATAATCGTCATATAGTGATAATATCGTTATTGTGAGCTTTGTATCGTGTATCGTATCGTGAGGTACCCTTAGGTTCCCACCCCTAGCCAACCGGGACATTTTAAGAGATTCTTTGCTCCTTCAGCTGTCAGACTGTACAACAGACCTGGGTGAGTTTTCTGCTGCTGGACACCTGAATTTCTCCTACGGGGGATCAATAAAGTATCTATCTATCCCCGACCCAGAAATGAATTAAGGGGGAAAAGATGGATGGATGTTCTCTTTTGAAATAAAAAATAACTTCTCCCATACAGTCCATTCATCATGTACATTTGAAAATTATCCATTTTCAGTTGCTTAGCAATCGACATTCTATGGCAGTAAAAGCCACTCATCTCCAAGGTGCTGGTCTTGGACTGGTTCTCGTTCTGTTTGGTTTTCCACCAGAAAAGTGAAAGTGCTAGTTACCATAGCAACACACTGTTTACTTTAGCATTAGCATTGCAACAAACTGTTGTTGCTACATTTCAGTTATCTGTTTTTAGCAGTTTAGCACCTTTTCAATTACTTTCTTTTAATAAAACTGGTGGAAAGCTAGCTCACTTTATTTTGATATTTGTTCAAATCATATGAATTACACTGATTTGAATGGGGGCAGTGAAACTGACTGCTCTGGGAGTCCAGTGTGAACTTGTTGCAGCATTTTTTGACTAGAATTCCATGCAAACAAGACTGAAGTATTCTGAATACAGTTCAGTATTCTCCCAACATGGAAACCGCCAGGCCAGGTCTCCTTTGTTTTACTTCCCGCACTTGTTTATTTGTCGCAGACACAGATTCAGAGTCTCCTGCAATCACATATGCCCCTCTGAAAGTTTTATTGGGGAAAAATATAAGGACTTCTAAAGTAACCCAATCACAATGACAGAGATGCTGACACAGAGCCATCCATTCCCGCAGATACAATATATTAAGCCCAATAAATTGGGCATATATTTCTGGATTTACATACTGCTTCTTGTGAGTTAATATAATCTGAATTCTCTCCAGTCTGTAATGTTGGCCTTATCCCAAACCTCACACCTCTACATCCTGGCAGTAAATGCACTATACTTCCTCCTTCCTACACACAAAGATACAGTGAATTTACCATCTGTAAGCGATAAGAAGCAGCAGGTTCCTCAGGGGCCAGCCCGGATGTAGGGACAGAGTACACGGATCGTAAACGCCCACTGAGACCTGCCAACGAGAGACAACAAGCTGTCAGGAGGAGGAGGATGAGGAGGACAGATTACAGGGGTCATAGACCATGAAACCTACAGACGAGAGAGAACAAGCTGTCAGGAAGAGAGGAGGAGACCTGCCAATGAGGGAGAACAAGTTGTCTGGAGAAGAGAACATGGTCTCTTGTTTATCACAGGGGTAAGTGTTCTCAAAATAACCCACAATAAGTGAAATCCTTGATACCCCTCACCACAGACTTTAGAGAGATCAGAGAAAGAATAGAGAGAAAGTCTAGAGAAACTAGAGGGAGACTAGAGGGAGACGAGAGGGAGAGAGACCACAGAGCGAAACCACAAGGAGAAACCAGAGAGGAGACCAGAGAGAGCCCAAACAGAGACCAAAGAGAGACTAGAGAGAACCCAGAGAGAGACCAGACAAAGAAGCAAATCTATTCTTCTGACTTTAACAGAAAAAACTAGCCTGACTCTCACCAGACCCTTGTAGTTCCGCCATGCTCCACCAGAGGCGTTTGGCTGAACACAACGTCTGGGATCAAGCGCATAGCAAACTCTTTCAGGAGATCAAAAAATAATCTGCGAATCATGATCTCAGGTGTGACGTCGGGTTTGCACCGTCTTCTCAAGCGTGTCTCACGGGGAAGCAAAAACAATCCAAGATGGCGAAGGTAAAGTCCGTAAATTTAAAAAAAAAGTTCAAATACAAACAAATTAAAAAATCATTCTGGGTGTTTTTTTCTTTTTTGGGGGGGCATTCTCGCTGGTTTTGGGCTGGAAAATCTTGCTGGAATTTGGCAACCCATGGGAGTCGTGTGCTGAATTTTGTGCTCCGATGTGAGTGATTGAAGGAACACGACGTCATTCAAGATAACAGACACGTGGTTTATCCAATCACACACAAGGATTTTTTTTACAAGATGTATCCACTATGGAATAGACCCAGACCCTTGTGAGAAGCTCAGCGATCTACAAGGGTCTGGCGAGGGTCTGGCGAGAGTCAGGCTAGAAAAAAACACCATGACTGCTAAATATAATCAGGGTGCCCTTGTCATGGCGCGAAGCCAACACCACAGAACAAATGACTATGAAAGGAAACTGGCTCCAGCTAGCTTATATTCTATTTTGTATAAACCATTAAAAACACTATGGTGATGTCACACTCACATTGTTTTGCCAGATTGCAGACACAGTTTTACCTTCTTAGCGTCTCCAAAGAAAGTGTCCCAGTCCTTCAGGTCAGCCATCTCCACCAAGTCCTCACTGTATTTCAGTAGAAAGTACGGGACTGCTGTTGTGCCCTTTAGCAAACACAGTGAGTCGTACGTCTGCTGCAGCGATGAGATCTGAGAGACGAACCAAAACAAGGCTAGTATTTGAAACAGAAGAGGAAAGCAGGGTTCTATTATGGTATTGAAACTTATGAGCACTCCCTTTGCACTCATATAAAAAAAAAAATAATACTGGTGGGATAATAAAACTGGTGGGAAAGTCATTTATAAGGTTATTTAGTCACTTTTACTAAGTTAATATAACACAGTTAAACAGTTTGGTGAAAGGCTAACGCCCCGTACACACCGCAAGGACAGCAAGGCAAAGGAGGCTCGCGTCATGCGGCTGTGCGCACAGGGACATGGCTGATGTGGACAGTACAGAGCAGAGAACTGGTGTAGAGCAACAAAAATCAGAAATGTGTTTGTTCTCATGGTCTCTGTGGGCTGGTGTGGTCAGACGCGAGACTTTATGAAAGAAAAAAAGCAATGTCCAGAATCACTGTCAAAGCTGTCAGCCCTCCTCTATTGTTTAGATACAAGTGCTGTGTGTGTGGAGCTGATCTAATGCCAAAGGATCGCTAGCACAAACATGTTTACCATGTGTTTTGACAAGGAGCCATGTCACAGTGCAAACAAAAATACGAGCGCTCGTCAACCCAAAATAGGACCCTCGACATTGAGTAACGACATTTTATACTTGCTTCTTTATTATGCTAAATAGATTTCTATTTTATTTTAGTATAGTGATTATTCACTTATCTTGTGCTGTGTGCTCCTCATTCCTACTGTTCTGTAACTGGTGATGCAAAACTGAAATTTACTGTGGGATGAAAAAAAAGGATCTCTTCATCTTTATCGTCTTCACAAACTGAATGTCGACCCTATGCCCCCTAAGAGCCTACAACCATTCAGATCTATGCAGCCATATTAGCCATCGATAATTTGTTCTACCGAGACTGTAAACAGATGAAAAATGCTAACCCGCTAACTTAATGAAGCCCAATAACCGGCTAACCCTAACCCGTACAAGTAAATTCCTCCTCTGAATGGGAACCGTCAGATTGACTTCTCTGGGAGCCCTAGTGTTAAACAATTGGCCCTCTTCCATTCCTCTGCTCAGTGTGAGAAGATTCTAATTCGCTGCTGTTTACAGAACATTATACAGTGATCGGTTTTGCAGAAAGTGTTCGGCTCCAGCGGGTTTCTCTAATTGGTTCATGCTTCATTCATTTTCCTTCGACAGAGATTTAGTTTCATCTCAGTTTCCCCAGAGACGAGGGCTCACAAAGTTCTTTCTCAAAGTCAATAACCACACGTTGTAATTAATATTTAGGCCGCATTAAACAATGAGCAGTAGATTGAATGGAGCGACAGCTGAATCCACTTGTACAAGTCCTCTGAGACGAAACTAAACAAAGTTGTGGAATCAATAACAACAGGGTAGAGTAGAGTAGAGTAGAGTAGGGTAGGATAGAGTAGTAGTGTAGGGTAGGGTAGAGTAGGGTAGGGTAATATGGAGTAGTGTAGGGTAGGATAGAGTAGGGCAGAGGAGGGTTGAGTAGAGTTGTCAATTTTGCCTACTATTGGGCAAAACAGTGATTAGTCATCCACCAATTGTGGAGGTACTCCCACTTAAAAAGATGAGAGATGTCTGTTATTTAAATTAATAGTTTTACCTCAACTATGAGAGAAAGAGGGAAAAATACAGATCACTTTGTAAGAAGCATTTCAAGGTCCTGGAATAGTCTCACCAGAAAATATTTGAATATTTGAAGTTGTAAGTCTATATTGCCGAGCCCCAAATGCCCACATTCCTCGAAGATATCTACAGGAAGAATGGGCCAAAATACCAGCAACAGTGTGTGGAAATCTTGTGAAGACTTACAGCCTTTTGTTTTTGACTAAATACTTATTTTCCATCATCTGCAAATAAATTCTTTAAAAATCAGACAAGATCAGTTTTGCATTCAGTTTAATTGCCATTTTCAGTAAATAGAAAACAAATTGGAATATATGGATTTTGTCTCTCAGAGTTGAGGAATATCTGGTTTATCCTTCTGGTCTCTGGTCTGTCTCTCTCTCTCTGGTCCGTCTCTCTCTGGTCTGTCTCTCTCTCTGGTCTGTCTCTCTCTCTGGTCTGTCTCTCTCTCTGGTCACTCTCCCTCTCTCTGGTCACTCTCCCTCTCTCTGGTCACTCTCCCTCTCTCTGGTCTGTCTCTCTCTCTGGTCTGTCTGTCTCTCTCTCTGGTCTGTCTGTCTCTCTCTATGGTCTGTCTCTCCCTCTCTCTGGTCTGTCTCTCTCTCTGGTCTGTCTCTTCCTCTCTCTGGTCTGTCTCTTCCTCTCTCTGGTCACTCTCCCTCTCTCTGGTCTGTCTCTCTCTCTGGTCTGTCTCTCTCTCTGGTCTGTCTCTCTCTCTGGTCTGTCTCTCTCTCTGGTCTGTGTCTCTCTGGTCTGTCTCTCTCTCTGGTCACTCTCCCTCTCTCTGGTCTGTCTCTCTCTCTGGTCTGTCTCTCCCTCTCTCTGGTCTGTCTCTCCCTCTTGTTGGTCTCACTCTCTCTTTTTGGTCTCTCTCTTAGATTAGACACTTTTTAGACACACTAAAAACTAACCTGTTTGGATGAGAATACTTTTTCGATGACTCTCGGCTCTTGAAGTAGCTTTATTCCCTCTTGGAAGCAGAGAGCGGGGAAGCAGAACCAGTAATAAAAATGATACTTCTTCAAATCCTGGAGAAATACATGATTAACAGGAAACCGAAAACTATTGGAATAATACAAGTAGTTTTACATACTGCAAAAGTGAGGAGGATAAATCTGCACAGAATGGATGGGTCGGTTACTGCAGCTCCAGACTGGATGGCATCCCATATCTAGAAAATATTAAACATTTGTTGAAATTGAGGTAGAATTTGTATTTTATAATTGTAATGCTAGCACCACTGCTACCTCGTTAGCTTGCTTTTCCAACATGGCTTTCTTATCGGTGGCTTTGAAAGCGTCCAAGGTGTTTGTGTTGTACAGGGTTCCTGAGGCTGAGCAGCAGCGAGCGGGAGTGGGTCCATCACTGTGGGGGAGATCAATTAACGGTGTGTTTGCATTTTAATCCTTGCGCTATCCTTGGGTCAAATTGACCCACCACAGTGATTTAAAGAATACCCTAAATATCATTTTTTTAGCTAAATTTGAATGATTTTTCATAATTTTAGACACTAATTTAGGGTATTTATCTTCTAATTTTAATCATCTGTGGTGGATAACTGGTCTCAACTGGTTTGCCATCTCTTCTGGTCCCTCTCTCTGGTAGTATCTTGTAACTACTCCAAAGTACATATGGAAAACCATGTTTAAACAATGTTAATAGCAATATTTTATGTGCTGGTTTGTTTGCATTTCATAACTAAAACTTGAGAGAAAACACAAATCTAGAGTTATATTTTCACTTTAGGCCTATATTATTTACAAACGGATTGAATACTCTGCTGTTCTCAATACTTCAAGTTGCATTAACGTGCTGATATAAATGATAGGAAACATGCTTGTAATACTGCAAATACTACAAAAGGTAGAAGTACCAAAAGTAATATTATGACTCATCATTATGAAGATCATACAGCTGAAAGAACTGCTGTGACCCCTTCATTACACTATTGCACCCCTATTAGATTATTACAGACTTATTACACTATTATAGTGTGATAAATATAAAAGACACACATAGATACAGTACAGACCAAAGGTTTGGACACACCTTCTCATTCAAAGAGTTTTTTATTTTCATGATTATTCAAATTGTAGCTTCACACTGAAGACATCAAAACTATGAATTAACTCATGTGGAATTATGTACGTACTAAAAAAAAGGATGAAACAACTGAAAATATGTCTTATATTCTAGGTTCTTCAAAGTAGCACTTTTTGCTCTGATTACTGCTTCGCACACTCTTGGCATTCTCTTGATGAGCTTCAAGCGGTCGTGACCTGAAATGGTCTTCCGACAGTCTTGAAGGAGTTCCCAGAGATGCTTGTTGGCCCTTTCGCCTTCACTCTGTGGTCCAGCTCACTCCAAAACTATCTGGATTGGGTCCAGGTCTGGTGACTGGAGGCCCATCACTCTCCTTATTGGTCAAACAGTTCTTACACAGCCTGGGTGTGAATCTACAGTCAATAGTCATGAAAAGAAAGCAAACTCATTGAATGAGAAAGTGTGTCCAAACTTTTGGTCTGTACTGTATGTATATGGAAAAATTAACCACATGTTGACATACAGACTTTATATTGATCATATATTGTAAAATTTCAAATGATAGAAAGACTATAAATAAATGTGTATATCAACAACATAAAACCCTCTATTTTGGCATATATGAAAGATGTGCAAAAGGTGCCACTTTCATGAGTAAATCATACGAACATTAAACAAAAGTCATATAAAATTTTATCTGACACACTGTACGTATATGTTTTATGTGCAACTTTTCCAAACGGGCACAACAAGATTCTGATTATAAAACAAAAATTATAGTGTAACAAAAATTAAATAAATATACATTTGAAAGCTTACACATCAAAAGCACTGAACTCCAGAGTGAGTCGAGTCGGTAGGCCCACGGGATCACCTGCGGAGAAAACATAGAATATTACTCCCATCAATACAGAGAGACTACTATGGGTGCATACAGTATATTATCCTCAGATCTATAAATCAATCAATCAATCAATCAATCTTTATTTATAGGGCGCTTTTCCTGCACAGGGCAACACAAAGCGCCTCACAGTCCACACCACACAATGCACAAATCATCACCATTAAAATACAATTAAAAACACATATGTAATTAAAAAGCATTAACATCACATAAGTAATTTAAAAACATAAGAATCACACAAGTAATTAAAAACAATAAAATAGTTAAAAACACAAAAAGTTACAACAATAACCCTGTCATTAACATTATCCACATGAATATTAAAATCGCCTATAATGACTAAACCATCAAAATCTGTGCACACAACTGAAAGCAACTCAGTGAAATGATCAGTGAAACTATGGCATGACTGTGGCGGCTTGTACACAACAATAATAAGAATGGAAGAAGATTTCTTTTGTTCTATTTTAAAAGAAACATACTCAAATGATGAAAATTTCCCAAGAGACACTCTATGGGAGACAATACGATCTTTAAAAACTGCTGCTATGCCCCCCCCCCTTTTATTTTCTCGTGTTTCATATTCAAATTTGAAATTTGGTGGTGAGGCTTCTATTAAAACTGCATCTCCTGTATTATGGTCAAGCCATGTTTCAGTCATAAACATAAAATCAAGATCATACGAACAGATAAAATTATTAATTAAAAATGATTTGTTGCATAGTGATCTGACATTAAGTAGAGCAAGGTTAAAATTAATATCAGTGTCAGTGGGTTTAGTTGATTGATTACAAAGAACTGGAATTAGATTTCCAGAGTTGGACCGTCTAACTGCTGTCCTTCTTTTAAATTTGTGTTTATTCAAGTTAAAACACATTTCTGAGCTGGTGCGAGGAACACACACAGTCTCTATTGGTTTAAAAAGTGAGCTCTGTTGTACTTTGTTAAGTTCCAGATGCATAACTGAGTCAGCACAGTTCAGTGGCAGGACTGTCGTTACACTGCCAGACGGACAGGGGTCAGTGTTTGCACCACAGTACTCACCCGGTGCTGGTAAGGAGGAGGAGGAGGGGGGTGGTGGGGGCCGAGAAGCCTCAGATGTAAACAGTCACGCCCCCCTCGGGGAGCACTGAACAACATGGCGTAGGAAGTCCGTCAACAAACTGGTGCCGTATTTGTTCGGGTGCAGACCATCTGGACGATAGGCCACGTGACGCTTCCAGAACAGGCCAAAGTTGTTCACAAAAATAAAGTTAAAAGTGCTGCATGTAGACTGGAGCCACATGTTGAGCGCCACAACGCGACTGTAGAGGCAGTCACCCCGGTTTACAGTCGGGACTGGACCAGAAATAAAAACGGATAACCCGGAGGACTGGAGAAGGCGGAACAGATCCATAAAGTGCTTCTTTGTGACCTCTGACTGCTGCAGCTTCATATCATTTATACCCACATGCACGATTACCTTGGATATGGTATCGGGCAGGGAGTGAAGCAGAGGAGGGAGACGGATGAGCAGATCTGGGACAGTAGCTCCGGTAATGCAGTGAGTGACCGCGTTAAAAAAGCGGACGTGCCTCACGATGGAATCTCCAACAATCAAAGTAGTCGGGGCGAAGAGTGGACGCGGCCGCGGAGAGGGCGCTCGGTGTCCATGGTCAGAACCAGCGGGCTCATCCAGGGATGGGTCCGAACCAGGGCGCTGCTGAACACATGGAGAGGAGTGGGGGTGTTGATTCCCAGCTCCGGGCAACCCACGCTGTGTGCACGGAGACGCTGGAGCAGCGAGAGGAGCAGGCTCGGGTCGCTGCTGCTGACCCGGTGAAGGTAAGGGGTGGTGATGCACTGGGGTCAGAGAAGGGGAATGACCACTCTTTCGTCTGAGGACAGCTTCCTTTAAGAGTGTCTTTCTCGCAGTGGACCTGGATCCACGGACAGCAGTAGAGTTTGCTGCAGAGTCCAGGGGTTCTGCTGAGGGGGCTGGGATGTCAGCGGAGAGGGCTGCATAGCGGTTTGAAAGGCTCAGGACATGGGCCACGGCGCTGGATGGCTCCTCGCAGTCCGCAGGCTCTTTATTCCGAACCGGGCACTTAGGTGTAGAACAAGAGGGCCCAGAGCTGACAGATCTCTCCCACACGACAGTGTCACAGTATGCAGCGCTCAGTGACATAAGCCGTGAGTGCTGCCCGCCAGCGACATCAAAAAGTTTGGACATGAGTGACTGTTTATCCTGCAGCTCTGCAGTGAGGCGAAGGACTTCTTTACGGAGGTCTGCAATAGTGGCACGGTCCCTCTCACGAAGCTCCAATGTGAGGCGACTAATGTCGTTCGTGGTCATTGCAGTGTCACTTTCCATGTCTGTGGTGCGCTCGTGGTAGCCTCCGAGCTAGCGCGTTTCGATTGGGTCTTTGTGTTAAAAGACGTGATGCTCTGGAACCATTGCATTTAAGGTAATAAAACACTAGAGTGTACAAAAGACACTAATACACCGTAAAAACGTGTTTAAAAGGCTTTAAAAGGCTTAAAAGGGTAAACAGAGCAGAGACGTCAAAACGCGTGCTCACTCCACGCACTGTAAAGACAGTGAACTTATAGACACATGATTAAGCATAAACACTTGTACCTGTGCTTCCTGTTCTATTCACTTAAATCGAGTCCATCATGTTTAAATATTGTCCAACATTTAAAGTTGCCCCTCCTACATTTCTTACACATAAAACGACCAGAATGACAAAAAACAGGAAATTCAGAGCTGCTGCTATGAAGAAAGAAAACAGTGAAAATAGGTTTTGTAAGTTCTGTAGTTAGGCCTAAATGGAAAAGTTGCACATGAAACATATAAAAACGTCACATCACATTTTATCTGACTTTTGAATTATGTGTTTTATGATTTTCTCCTGATGTTTCAATGATTATCACCTGAAAGTGGCACATTTTGTACATCTTTCATATATGGCAAAGACAAACCATACAATTTTTTCTACAAGGTTTTCCATATACAATTTGATATAAAAAATATTACTATGAACTTTGTGTTGGATTTGACTGTCAAAGCATCATCTATGATATCCAAACAAATCTTATATTCTTTTTATAATATGGTTAAACATTGTTTCCATGTATAATTTGGAGTATACAATATTTCTGGAATTTGTATGTTGTTTGACTGTCTTATGTGCAATTTATACATTTCAAGCAAGTCCTATAAAACTTTTACAAAATATGTGTACATCTTTTTCATCTGGGGGGTTAGAGACACCAGAAAGAGACTAGAGAGGGAGACCAAATAGAGATCAGAGAGAAAGAGACATGAGAGAGCAGAGAAAGACCAGAGAGGGAGACCAGAGAGAGACAGGCGGAGACTAATGAGACCTGAGGGATGGAGACAGACTGGACCCACCGTTGTAGTAGAACCCTTTGATGGTCTTGGGGCTCTCGTCCAGTCTGTATTCGTTCAACTTCTTCTGGGTCAGCTGGTGCCAGAAGCCGGCCTCCAGGGCACTACTGAAGGGAGCAAACTGCAGCTTCAGCTCAGCTCCTGATGCTCCGGCTGCTCCTGCTCCTTCTGACGCCATTGTGTCCTGTCAAAACGACCTCTGAATCTTACAAGACCTATAACAGACATATAAACTGATTGACAATTTGCACCTATATTAAAGTAATTGTCGTTATGTTGTCATTTATTAATCCATCCATCAATTCACTTCCTGAGGCGTTTCCAGGCCAGCTAAGAGACAGTCTCTCCAGGTGGGGCATGCCCAAACACCAGTGTCCAGGGCACATCCCATACTCCAAGCTGAACTCTTCACCCCATCACTAAAGGTGGAGTGGCTCAACTCTGAGCTCTTCCAGATTGACTGAGCTCAGGGAGGGACCGGCCACTCTGTGGAGGAAACTCATGTGGGCCGCTTGTCTTACCGTCTATGGTCATTGCTCAAAAACTCATGATCAGAAGTGAGGGATAGAATGTAGAGCTCTGACTGCAGACACTGCTCCCTCTTCACTATATGATATTAATGTCTGCCATGTGTATCTGTTTAGAGCTATCACAACTTTGGCCAATTGAACTACACCAATATTTAAACACTTTTTGAACCGTTCACATAAACACGTGATTTGATATTTATGACTCAGATAACTATAAAATTACAGCAACATTTAAATTTACAAAGTATGTTTAGTAAATATTCCGATGTGTAACAGTTGTCTCTCTGTTCTCAGGAGAAACATGACAGCTTCACTATAAAACTACACACACAGAGTTCACCACCAGCAGCAGCAACAATAGCACAAATACAATACCAGAGTGAGAGAAACAGAGACCAGAGAGAGAGAGAGAGACCAGAGAGAAACCTGAGAAAGACCAGAGAGAGAGACACCAGAGAGAGAGCTAGGAGAGACCTATCATTCACAATTTAAACATTTATTTTCGCTATTATCCATGTATTTTACTCACCACAACTATTACTTCCTGGTCCAGGCGATCATGTGGTCAGTAAAGCAATGCACTTTGGGATATGTAGTCCCTTGTTCAGTTTTCAACAGAAGTATGTGGTATTAAAACTACGGAGCGTGAGTCATGGAGTAGAATATAATGAACCAGAACCCGAGAATAAAGACACAAACGAGAAAGCATGAAAACACTGAGAGGAATCTGTACGCGCCGTTCCTTTTCATATCGTGTTTCCTCTAATATTATACCCTATCGTTTACAGTCTATGGTTTCTCCGATATATTCCGTGCTTTGGGGCCGGGTCTGCAGGGGGGAAAGGGGCAGACTACCTCTTGGTCAGAGTAAACAGTCTGGAGTAAAGTCCCGAGTGGTAATCAAGGTGGTAGTTTGTCTTTATTTTCAAAGCAAAGAGGAAAAAATGTCCAGCTTCCGGGTTTGATTCCGGGTTTCTGGACACGTGACGAGCGTTAGGGACCGTGAACAAAATCTAAACTGAGAGAAAACGGATACAACTTTTGGAATCTTGTACGAATCTTATTTTAGGTTTATAACGTCACTGAAATACGGATTTAGGGATGAATTTCATATTTAGTTTCAAATTTGAAAGGTGTTGAATCTACTTTACTCTACTCTACCCTACTACTCTACACTCCTCTATCCTTCTCTACATATTCTCTCCTGATTGTGTTTTCCTGGGTGTTTTCAATGTTCTAACTGTCAGTGATGGGCCAGACTTCTGCTAGGTAACCATGGTGTCAAGGAATTTCACTAAAACATAGATGATATGGGTATATTTCATGTTCAAACTCCTATTTTAAAGGTTTTTAATACTGTTGCATTAAAGATTGAATTACTTGAAACTTGGTAAATACCACTGCATCTTTTTTTATTCCGACTGTTCATGTGTTTAACTTTTGTATTATTATTGAACTTGTGTTTGTTGTATGCGTTCATGAAAAAGAGGATCTCTCAAAACTGATAAAAGACTTTTCCCCAGTTTTAAAGTTTGGTAACATTTATAACAGGGGTCTTCAACTTATACAAGCACGAACGTACCAGACTCCACCCCTTTCCTCAGAGTTTCAGGTTCCCTTTGAGAATAGAGATGGATACCCCTGGTTTCCAATATGTGCCCGATTTGTCTTGGGGCAGTAGATGTTAATTTTGTGGACTAACCCAGTGCTGATGTCTCCATAGTGTTGTAGGGGCCTGGTCAGTGTGATCAGAGACCTGCTGTACATCTGGATAAGTTTGAGTGTGAATAACTGTTGGTGGTTGGAACATGGTTGGAAGGGCTGACGGCACAGATTAGTTGCTTTGTTTTCTTTAGTTGTGGCTAAAGTTCATCACTATTGAATCAGAATCAGAATTAACAGGATGTCACAAACTAGGAAGCTGCGTTGGCTCTAGGTGCAATCAAGTTTTTAGAGTGAAATTTAAAGGCATGCTATAATATATACAAGTGCACTAAGTACAATAGACATTTACCAGTGCAGTAAAGTGACAGTGGAGACAGAAGTGGCACTAGGATAAAATGACGGTAATAAAAGAGAAGGTGATGAGTTATGAAGCGTTCATGAGTCCAACTGCAGAGGGAAACACTCTCACGGTGGAAGGTTCTGGTCCGGATGGACCGTAGCCTCCTGAGTGAGGTGCTGGTCCAGATGAACTTGCAGGTTAGTAGGCTGTATCTATATACAGTCTACTAGAACCAGGAAGTCCTCTCACATCATTCCTGGTCTGAATGGGTCTCTGCACTCTCTTCCTGTGGCTCAGAGAATAGATTATAAAGCAGCCCTGCTTGTGTACAAATCTCTCCATGGCCTTTTGAAAATATTTGCCCATAATTACTAGACTACATGCTGCTACTTTTTTGTATGTATTAGTATTGTGGTAGAGTATCCCACAGGCATAGAGCATATATCGGGAGTGGACTGGACCGTGCGTGACATCACCATAGTGTGATGTCAGAATTTAATGCGGAAGATGCCACTTTAGAAGCCTAACATTAGCTGGCTGGAGGCAGTTTCCTTATATGGGCATTTGTTCTTCTGCGTTAGCTTAGCCCCGATACAGGGGCAGACGTGTTGCTATGACGTTTGAACCAAAACTTCAACATGCACACTTCCCTATCGGGCTTCATTGAGCTATCAGGTTAGCACTGGCCATCTGCATGTACTGTAGTCTATCTTTAAAGCCATAAAAAGTGTTTTTCGGAGTTCTAACCCCAAAGTGTCTATTTTGAGCGATTGTCTGCAATAAACTGTAATAAAAGAGTAATCAATATTTCTTTTCACAGAGCAACTCCAGCTGTGAAGAGTCTGACAAACCAAAGCAGTGACTCATGGTTCTCTGTCGGAGCAGACGGAAAAACAGCAGTGAGGAATAAATGTACAGGGTTTTGTGTTTGTAATAGTTGTACTGTGTCTGACGATTTTCTCTTCAACTTAAATAACGAATCTGTTGTGGAGATCTACCTGATGACTATTTCAAGGCAAATTTATTTGTAAAGCTTAGTGCTGAACAAAGAATACATTTATGTTTTTAGTAGAAAACTCAGAAAATTATAATATTGTTCAAAAGTGAATTTCCTTCTGTAATTAAAATTAACATCCATCCATGTTCTACTGCAGTTCAGAGTCCAGGAGGAATCCCAAACAGATAACCAAGCCACCTCAACTGGCTTCTCTCTACATGGAAGAGCAGCATCTCTACTCTGAGCTCTTCCAGAGTGACTGAGCTTCTCTATCTCTAGGCCAAAGTCCATGACCAGAGGTGAGGGAGGGGACATACAACAGACCACAACAGTCTTATACAGCGCTTGTGAAATGCGCTGATAGCAAATTGACGGGGAGAGCACAGGTATATTGCAGATGAAGGTGTGGATTTATGTGTATAGGTGTGTGGTTATATTTGTGTTTGTTTGTTAATGATGTGCGTCTCCAGGCTCTGAAGCGTCTGCAGTAATCGCGTCTATGCACGTGTGGAAGATGCATATCATTAACAAACAAGCAGGCAAACTCCATCTGCAATATACCTGTGCTCTCCCAATCAATAAACATCCCAACTGTGCACCTGGAGTTTGCCTGTTCCTTCTGACCGAGGAAGACTCAGTTGACGGCCGTATCCGTTATCAGCGCATCCAGACGCTCACAGTATTTCACAGCGCTGACTGCAGGTGCTGCTCCCTCTTGACCCGTCCCAAAGGCTAGACCATCTCTGCTGCTGTGACCTGAAGTACTGTTTCTTATTATTGATTGACTGCGGAACCTTCCGCAGTCAACCATTGGTTTTGTATTTCTTTATTGATTGACTGCGGAACCTTCCGCAGTCAACCATTGGTTTTGTATTTCTTTATTCCGTCATTGATTGACTGCGGAACCTTCCGCAGTCAACCATTGGTTTTGTATTTCTTTATTCCGTCATTTTTTTTGACACGTTTCACAGCTTTCACATTTTCAACAATTTCCACAAGTTATACATCAAAACGTTCCACATGTTTGGGAGATTATTGCTATTACTTTTGGGACTTCAGCGATTTCCGGTTTTTCCGCAATCGGACAAAAATCTGCATTGAGAATTCTGCAATGCATTTTAATAGGCCCATGCATTTTAATAGGACTTCAGCTCTTTCAGACATTTCTACAGTTTCAATGATTCAACAGTTTCAAGGATTCAACAGTTTCAAGGATTTCAGCAGTTTCAAGATTTCAAGAGTTTCAAGGACTTCAACAGTTTCAAGGACTTCAGCAGTTTCAAGGACTTCAGCAGTTTCAAGGACTTCAGCAGTTTCAAGGACTTCAGTGTAATCATGCAACCTAATAGGGATTTTTCCATGTAAACCAGTATAATGCAACTTAATAGGGATTTTTCCATGTAAACCAGTATAATGCAACTTAATAGGGTTTTTTTCATGTAAACCAGTATAATGCAACTTAATAGGGTTTTTTTTCATGTAAACCAGTATAATGCAACTTAATGGGGATTTTTCCATGTAAACCAGTATAATGCAACTTAATAGGGGTTTTTACATGTAAACCAGTATAATGCAACTTAATAGGGTTTTTTTCCATGTAAACCAGTATAATGCAACTTAATAGGGTTTTTTCCATGTAAACCAGTATAATGCAACTTAATAGGGTTTTTTCCATGTAAACCAGTACAATGCAACTTAATAGGGATTTTTCCATGTAAACCAGTATAATGCAACTTAATAGGGTTTTTTACATGTAAACCAGTATAATGCAACTTAATGGGGATTTTTCCATGTAAACCAGTATTATGCAACTTAATAGGGATTTTTCCATGTAAACCAGTATAATGCAACTTAATAGGGTTTTTTCATGTAAACCAGTATAATGCAACTTAATAGGGTTTTTTTTCATGTAAACCAGTATAATGCAACTTAATGGGGATTTTTCCATGTAAACCAGTATAATGCAACTTAATAGGGGTTTTTACATGTAAACCAGTATAATGCAACTTAATAGGGTTTTTTCCATGTAAACCAGTATAATGCAACTTAATAGGGTTTTTTCCATGTAAACCAGTATAATGCAACTTAATAGGGTTTTTTTCCATGTAAACCAGTACAATGCAACTTAATAGGGATTTTTCCATGTAAACCAGTATAATGCAACTTAATAGGGTTTTTTACATGTAAACCAGTATAATGCAACTTAATGGGGATTTTTCCATGTAAACCAGTATTATGCAACTTAATAGGGATTTTTCCATGTAAACCAGTATAATGCAACTTAATAGGGATTTTTCCTTGTAAACCAGTATAATGCAACTTAATAGGGTTTTTTTCATGTAAACCAGTATAATGCAACTTAATGGGGATTTTTCCATGTAAACCAGTATTATGCAACTTAATAGGGATTTTTCCATGTAAACCAGTATAATGCAACTTAATAGGGTTTTTACATGTAAACCAGTATAATGGAACTTAATAGGGGTTTTTACATGTAAACCAGTATAATGGAACTTAATAGGGGTTTTTACATGTAAACCAGTATAATGCAACTTAATAAGGATTTTTACATGTAAACCACTATAATGTAACCTAATAGGGGTTTTTACATGTAAACCAGTATAAAGCAACTTAATAGGGATTTGTACATGTAAACCAGTATAATGCAACCTAATAGGGATTTTTCCATGTAAACCAGTATAATGCAACTTAATAGAGATTTTTCCATGTTAAACCAGTATAATGCAACTTAATAGGGATTTTTCCATGTAAACCAGTATAATGCAACCTAATAGGGATTTTTCCATGTAAACCAGTATAATGCAACCTAATAGGGATTTTTCCATGTAAACCAGTATAATGCAACCTAATAGGTTGCATTATACCACCAGACCAAGACCCAAACGAAGACTCAGACCACCACCAGATAATGACCACAGACCAGGTTTCCTTAGTTACAGGAACCAAATTGTTTCAGCGGTGAGGGGATTTTTCAGTTTCAAGGACACTTTCAATACATTCAGTAGTTTCAAGGATTTCAACTGTTTAAGAATTTAACCAGTTTCAAGGATATCAGGAGGTTCAAGGATTTCAGGAGTTTCCACACTTTCAACAGTTTCCAGGTTTAAAAAAAGTTTCAAGGATTTCAGGAGTTTCAATGTTTTCAACAGTTTCAAGGATTTCAGGAGTTTAAAGGTTTCAACAATTTCAAGGACTTCAGGAGTTTCAAATATCTATCAAGTATTTTAACAGTTTCAAGGCCTTTTAAAGGATTTCAAGGATTTTTTTTAGCAGATTTCCACATTAGATCTGTTCCGCAGTCAATCGCAATGGCTTCAGCCATTGCAAGTTTCTAGTTTTTTTTGACACGTTTCACAGCTTTCACATTTTCAACAATTTCCACAAGTTATACATCAAAACGTTCCACATGTTTGGGAGATTATTGCTATTACTTTTGGGACTTCAGCGATTTCCGGTTTTTCCGCAATCGGACAAAAATCTGCATTGAGAATTCTGCAATGCATTTTAATAGGCCCATGCATTTTAATAGGACTTCAGCTCTTTCAGACATTTCTACAGTTTCAATGATTCAACAGTTTCAAGGATTCAACAGTTTCAAGGATTTCAGCAGTTTCAAGATTTCAAGAGTTTCAAGGACTTCAACAGTTTCAAGGACTTCAGCAGTTTCAAGGACTTCAGCAGTTTCAAGGACTTCAGCAGTTTCAAGGACTTCAGTGTAATCATGCAACCTAATAGGGATTTTTCCATGTAAACCAGTATAATGCAACTTAATAGGGATTTTTCCATGTAAACCAGTATAATGCAACTTAATAGGGTTTTTTCATGTAAACCAGTATAATGCAACTTAATAGGGGTTTTTTCCATGTAAACCAGTATAATGCAACTTAATAGGGGTTTTTACATGTAAACCAGTATAATGCAACTTAATAGGGTTTTTTCCATGTAAACCAGTATAATGCAACTTAATAGGGTTTTTTCCATGTAAACCAGTACAATGCAACTTAATAGGGATTTTTCCATGTAAACCAGTATAATGCAACTTAATGGGGATTTTTCCATGTAAACCAGTATAATGCAACTTAATGGGGATTTTTCCATGTAAACCAGTATTATGCAACTTAATAGGGATTTTTCCATGTAAACCAGTATAATGCAACTTAATAGGGATTTTTCCATGTAAACCAGTATAATGCAACTTAATGGGGATTTTTCCATGTAAACCAGTATTATGCAACTTAATAGGGGTTTTTACATGTAAACCAGTATAATGGAACTTAATAGGGGTTTTTACATGTAAACCAGTATAATGCAACTTAATAGGGATTTTTACATGTAAACCAGTATAATGCAACTTAATAGGGATTTTTCCATGTAAACCAGTATAATGCAACTTAATAGGGTTTTTTACATGTAAACCAGTATAATGCAACTTAATAGGGATTTTTCCATGTAAACCAGTATAATGCAACTTAATAGGGTTTTTTACATGTAAACCAGTATAATGCAACTTAATAGGGGTTTTTACATGTAAACCAGTATAATGGAACTTAATAGGGGTTTTTACATGAAAACCAGTATAAAGGATAACAGTTTAAAGGATATCAGGAGCTTCAAATACTTCAGGAGTTTCAAAGATGTTTAAAGTATTTTAACAGTTTCAAGGATTTCAAGGATTTTTCAGCTAAATTCCACATTAGATCTGTTCCGCAGTCAATCGCAATGGCTTCAGCCATTGCAACGGTTTCTAGTTCCGTCATTTTTTTTGACACGTTTCACAGCTTTCACATTTTCAACAATTTCCACAAGTTATACATCAAAACGTTCCACATGTTTGGGAGATTATTGCTATTACTTTTGGGACTTCAGCGATTTCCGGTTTTTCCGCAATCGGACAAAAATCTGCATTGAGAATTCTGCAATGCATTTTAATAGGCCCATGCATTTTAATAGGCCCATGCATTTTAATAGGACTTCAGCTCTTTCAGACATTTCTACAGTTTCAATGATTCAACAGTTTCAAGGATTCAACAGTTTCAAGGATTTCAGCAGTTTCAAGATTTCAAGAGTTTCAAGGACTTCAACAGTTTCAAGGACTTCAGCAGTTTCAAGGACTTCAGCAGTTTCAAGGACTTCAGTGTAATCATGCAACCTAATAGGGATTTTTCCATGTAAACCAGTATAATGCAACTTAATAGGGATTTTTCCATGTAAACCAGTATAATGCAACTTAATAGGGATTTTTCCATGTAAACCAGTATAATGCAACTTAATAGGGGTTTTTACATGTAAACCAGTATAATGCAACTTAATAGGGTTTTTTTCATGTAAACCAGTATAATGCAACTTAATAGGGATTTTTCCATGTAAACCAGTATAATGCAACTTAATAGGGATTTTTCCATGTAAACCAGTATAATGCAACTTAATAGGGATTTTTCCATGTAAACCAGTATAATGCAACTTAATAGGGTTTTTTTCATGTAAACCAGTATAATGCCACTTAATAGGGTTTTTTTCATGTAAACCAGTATAATGCAACTTAATGGGGATTTTTCCATGTAAACCAGTATAATGCAACTTAATAGGGGTTTTTACATGTAAACCAGTATAATGCAACTTAATAGGGTTTTTTCCATGTAAACCAGTATAATGGAACTTAATAGGGATTTTTCCATGTAAACCAGTATAATGCAACTTAATAGGGATTTTTCCATGTAAACCAGTATAATGCAACTTAATAGGGTTTTTTTCATGTAAACCAGTATAATGCAACTTAATAGGGTTTTTTTCATGTAAACCAGTATAATGCAACTTAATGGGGATTTTTCCATGTAAACCAGTATAATGCAACTTAATAGGTTTTTTTTTACATATAAACCAGTATAATGGAACTTAATAGGGTTTTTTCCATGTAAACCAGTATAATGCAACTTAATAGGGATTTTTCCATGTAAACCAGTATAATGCAACTTAATAGGGTTTTTTTCATGTAAACCAGTATAATGCAACTTAATGGGGATTTTTCCATGTAAACCAGTATTATGCAACTTAATAGGGATTTTTCCATGTAAACCAGTATAATGCAACTTAATAGGGTTTTTTCATGTAAACCAGTATAATGCAACTTAATAGGGTTTTTACATGTAAACCAGTATAATGGAACTTAATAGGGGTTTTTACATGTAAACCAGTATAATGGAACTTAATAGGGGTTTTTACATGTAAACCAGTATAATGCAACTTAATAAGGATTTTTACATGTAAACCACTATAATGTAAACTAATAGGGGTTTTTACATGTAAACCAGTATAAAGCAACTTAATAGGGATTTGTACATGTAAACCAGTATAATGCAACCTAATAGGGATTTTTCCATGTAAACCAGTATAATGCAACCTAATAGGTTGCATTATACCACCAGACCAAGACCCAAACGAAGACTCAGACCACCACCAGATAATGACCACAGACCAGGTTTCCTTAGTTACAGGAACCAAATTGTTTCAGCGGTGAGGGGATTTTTCAGTTTCAAGGACACTTTCAATACATTCAGTAGTTTCAAGGATTTCAACTGTTTAAGAATGTAACCAGTTTCAAGGATATCAGGAGGTTCAAGGATTTCAGGAGTTTCCACACTTTCAACAGTTTCCAGGTTTAAAAAAGTTTCAAGGATTTCAGGAGTTTCAATGTTTCAACAGTTTCAAGGATTTCAGGAGTTTAAAGGTTTCAACAATTTCAAGGACTTCAGGAGTTTCAAATATCTATCAAGTATTTTAACAGTTTCAAGGCCTTTTAAAGGATTTCAAGGATTTTTTTTAGCAGATTTCCACATTAGATCTGTTCCGCAGTCAATCGCAATGGCTTCAGCCATTGCAAGTTTCTAGTTACTATTACTATTGTTAGCTTTTTAGAATGATCAATTTATCTGTTTTGTTTGTGTGGATGGATGTGTTTTTGCTGCAACTGGACACATGAATTTCTCCTACAGAAATCAAAAAAGTATCTATCAATCAATAAATGAAACAATCTTCACCACAAAAGTCTAATATGTGAGTCCTGGACCATGAGTCTGTAATAAAAGTTTGATGATGATGATGATACAGCGACCGCATCACAGCACAGAGCACTTTGGCAGGTTCTGATGTACCTCCAGACTGGGCCTTTGTGTGTGGAGTTTGCATATTCTTCATGTGGCTGTAGGTTTCCTCTGGGTGCTCAAGTTTCCCCTACCAAGTCTGAATGTAGAGTGGAGGTGATAGTCCAGAATGTTCGGCATCTCTTTCTGTTGTCACCGCATGAAGAGAATAGGATTTACATGTACAACCATAACATTGGAAAGTGCCATTGGTCTTTGATATGTGCTATAGGAATAAGATGAGTTACGCCTGTCACTCAAATATAAAGCAAAAGAAATATTCGTAAACAGTTCAAATTATACAAATTATTAAATCGTGTTTGAAGTGTGTGAGTTTTAAGATTTAGAAACTTTTTGTGGGAAACTTTCATCCTTCAAAGAAACTATATTTGGATTTTGTTTCTGTGGCAACAAAGAAGTATTGTGGAGCTATGAATAGATAACAATTAAGTGCGACAAAGGCACATGTGGGCGAGGACATCTGGACCTGATCACAAATCTGTAACTTAGTCTCTCATAGTTCTACAAGAAGGTCATCCCACGGTCTGTTTCAGCATCAGTTCAGTATCTACAGCGAAGATCATTTCTGCACATTTATGAACATTTGTGGACAGTGATCATCCTGCACCCTCAGGACCAGTGACTCATTTCCTGTGTTTGAACTGCTTGATTTTCCAATCTGTTGTTTGCTTTGTAGTTGAATTGAATTGAACCGCATAATACTAAATGACCCCAGTGGACTTCATTTTTTATTTATTTTTTGTTTTCATTCATTTAAAAACAAATGCAACAACAGCATTTACCATGAATGAAAAGAAGCAGAAAGAAGTAAAAACTTATAATATCTGCCCCCTATCAACTCAAAATTATTTACAGTTCCAGTGCATTTGAGCCTCTAATGCAACTCTGACAATTCCAAACTCAAAACACAAAACACAAAATAAAGGTTACTGATCCGCAGTGATGTATTTCTGTAACATAAATAATTTTACAGATTTAAACACAAAATCGGACGTAGAAGTTTTGATTTTACACTCCAGACTTGAGGTGTAATGCTGAAGATTGAAGCGTGAAACAGAACTGAGATAAACTCACTGTGCAGTTTTGAGGACTTTGAAAAACACTGGGTTTGAGACACAGTGAATTTCCATGCAGGCCCCTACAGATTGCCTGCCTTTGAGTCTCGGATCTTGCCCCCATCTCTCAAACGTCTATCGCAGGGACCCAGACTTGGGGGAAGGAAATCCATAAATGTCCTGATACCAAACATCAGCTGCCTAACCTCTAATAAAGGTTTTAGAGCAGTGCAGGGCAGTCTTGGAAAATTGTATATACTTTGTTAGCAGACATTCATCTAGTTGAGTTTAGGTTAGGATTACGGTTAGGTGGCACCTGATGGATGAGCCAACCTAATTCTTCTCTACTCTACATGGTTGCATTTCCATTATGCTTATGGTACTGTATCCTAGCAACTTACCCACAACAAACTCGGATCCGGGGAAATTCCATGGTAACCATAGCTTTCAGCAGCACTGGCCAATCACTATCAGTTAGAACACTTTAGTATTCGCTCGGAATGGATAGAACCAGGGCCAAGAGGGACTAAAGAAGGACCTGGTACTAGTTAAACAGGGCCAGTGGAAACACTCCCAATCAGGGGAGAGTAGAGTTGAGTAGACTGTGGATAAACTGACAGGCGTCTGAACAATACTGCCCAATACTGACCTTTCCCAGTGAGATGCCAAGAAAACATGCAATTATTAAAATTATTAGTGCACAAAGTATAAGACATATTCTGCAAAATCGACTTTCTTGTGTTTTCAGTCTTTTAATTGTCATGGTGTGGATTTTATTTTTGTACTTTGGTTTTATTTTGACATTGTTTCTCTGTGGTTTGGTTTTATTTATATTTTGAGTTTGACTTCCTGTGCTGTTTCCCCTGTCTTGATTGTCTGCCCCGCCCTGATGTGGTTCACCTGTGTCCCTGTCAATATTTACCCTGTGCCCCTCTCCACATGTTGCTGGTCCATTGTTTTGTCAAGTTATGTCTTTGTTTCTGGTTCCGTATTTTGAGTTGTTATCACTTGGATCTTTATTTTGTTAAATTATTTTTATTTTGGCATTCCTGCATCCTGAGTCCTTCATTCACCTCTTCATGTGACAGTAATAGTATGATGGATAATGACGTTATTGTTGAAAGAAATGTATTTATTTGTGAGGTGGCAGATGCACAGGCTGTATATGAATGTGGTTCGTTGAGCTAACTTGCTAGCTCAACGAACCACAATAGAGAAGTGCTCATGGATGAAGTTTGGCACCAACTCACTCTGGCTTCTATTGACTTACGTGTTAAAGTAAACTCCTAGCTCAGTAGCTGTTTATGCCACACTCACCATTTTGTACTTAAATCTGTGGTTTAGAGCTCTCTGGGATCCTGGTGTTTATATCTAATTTCTATAAGAATAGCCTCTCAGAAGACGTTCATAACCCTAGACAATTTTGGACAAAACTTCTAAATCGTGATAAAAAAAATTCGATAAGAGAGATTTGCATCAACAATGAAAGTCTCTCTGAACCTGAGCAGATATCTCGTGTCTTGAATAATCATTTTTCTAATATTGGACAGTCATGCCCAGGTACATGGCATTTCAAAATGAAACGCCATCGCAAAGGTTAGATTTCAAAATGATCTTGCCATATCAAGTTCTCAAAGTTATACACCAGATGAAATGTAATACAAGTGCTGGACCTGATGGACTGGAAGCAATTTTTTTTAAAATATGCAGACAGTGTTCTGGCACATCCCCTGGCTGAGCTCTTTAACATGTCCCTTACAACAAACTCATTGCCACCCATATGGAAGTGTGCCAGAGTTACACCAGTCCACAAAGGGGGTAATCCAACAGATATCAATAAATTGTCCACATATATTGAGGATAATAACATTCTGTCTCAGTGTCATTCAGGTTTTTCTGCCTTTGACAACCAGGAGTTAACTGGAGCAATATTCATAGACTTCACTAAAAGCATTTTACACAGTTGATCATTACCTTCTTCTGGACAAACTCTATTCAATCGGTGCTTCCAGAAATGTTTTACTTTGGTTTAATTCTTACTTACATTGCAGAAAACAATTTGTCACTGTGCAAGACACACCGTCAGAAATGGCCACAGTAAATAGAGGTGTTCCACAGGGCTCGTCTCTTGGGCCGCTACTTTTTCAATTTACATAAATGATTTACTTAAGTGTAAAATCCACTTATATGCAGACGACACAGTGTTTTATACTTCTAACAAAAGTTTGGCTGAGATTCAAGAATCGCTTCACCTGATACAGCTCTGGCTTGCTCAGCACAACTTGATCATGAACAAAAATAAAACATTCAGCATGCTATTTTCAAAAAATCTGTGTCCGAATCGACAAAATGTATCCTTCTATTTGTCGGATGGAAGTATACTGGAAAGAACAAACACATATGGAATATGGATTGACACAGAATTAACCTTTCAACCACATGTCGAATATCTTACAAAAAAAGTCTATGCTTATCTTGGGCAGCTGTACAGTTCTAACTGCTTTACGCACAATGTAAAAAAGAAAATAGTACAACAACTTATATTGCCGATCATTGACTACGGAGACATAATCTACCAAAACACAACGGACACTGTTCTGAAACTTGTGACAGTGTTAATGAACTCACTCTGCAGGTTTGTGCTAAACTGTCATTTCTACACTCATCACTGTCTAATGTATAATTCACTGGAATGGTTGAAACCAAGATAAAGAAGGCAGTTTCATTGGTTAACTTAAATTTTTAAATGTATCCATTATGATCTTCCTGATTATTTAAAACAATATTTTATCCCATTCACATCTCAGCACTCTCTTCGAAACTTACTCCACCCGTATTTCAGAGTTCCACTGGTGAAGAGGGAGGTCGGCAAAAATGCGTTTTGTTTTAAAGCCCCATATGACTGGAATAATCTTCCAGTTGAACTTCAAGCAGAAACATCTGTTCATTTATATAGGTCACTATTACATGACTATTTAAATAAACCATGTATATGCTAGTTTTTGATCATACATAATGCTCTATATAACATTGTAAATTTTAAACGAGTGAACCCCCTTTATACAGCACGTGGAGAGCTAAATATTCAGTTTAAACTCCTGTTAATAATGTGTGTGTGTATGTATATATGCAAATGTGTATACATGTATATCAAGATATTTGGATTGAAATAAGTGGTTTTCAGATTGAGATACATGGCAGTGTGTGCGTGGGTGTGTGTTGTATGTGTATGTGTATGATGTACAATGCATACAGTATATATAGTTAACAATTCATGTTTGAGTTACGCTTAATAAATTTTTTGTTTTGTTTTATATTGCTGATGTAAGCCATCTTATTTGTTATTTGTTATTTTTCTTCTGTGATAAAGGACCCCCTTGAAAAAGAGATAATTTATCTCAATGGGGCTATCCTGAAATAAATAAATAAATAAATAAATATTGAGATATTGTTTTTGTAAATACAGATGAGCCATATAAGGATTGGGTTTCACTGAGCTAGCGTATTAGCAAGGTCCATCTGTATACCGTCTATGACTGAGACATGCTCCCAGACCTCTGCATCTTTTGTCATTCTCCTCAAAAGAGAATCAGTCCTGGATCAACAGCCTCAGTCCTGGATCAACAGCCTCAGTCCTGGATCAACAGCCTCTGTCCTGGATCAACAGCCTCAGTCCTGGATCAACAGCCTCAGTCCTGGATCTACAGCCTCAGTCCTGGATCAACAGCCTCAGTCCTGGATCTACAGCCTCAGTCCTGGATCAACAGCCTCAGTCCTGGATCTACAGCCCATCTGTCTGTGGAAATATGAGTACATTTCAACAAACCAACATGATTGTATATATTTTTTTGTGTGAGTAATTGTGTTGAATTCTGTGACTTTTGACAAGCTAGAAGGTACTGGGTTCGATTCCACCTCCAGGCCTTGCTGTGTAGAATTTGAGTTATGGGTTCCCTGTCTGCGTGGGTTTTCCTTCCACTAAAAACATGTACTATTTTTGGCTTGCTGTTAGGTGACGCATCAACTTCCGGTTAATGAAGTGATGGTCAGGCCAACAAAAATTGCTGCTGATATGCAAAGAAAATGCGACTCTTCTCCAGAGTATTTTCATTTTTTTTGGATATTTCATATTTCATGACACTTTGAAGCTACTGCGGTTCAAGGTCTATCTCATCATTCTAACAATAGGCACAAGGTTTTTCCACGACATATTTTGGTAATATCAAGGTTTAAGCTACTGGCACCGTGGCAAATGCTGATAGGAGGTCTCCATTCCTCCATGCGGTATAGTACTGTATCACTTACATTCTGTAACGTCTTTGTTTATGCTGTCTCGACAATAAAACATGTCTTCTGTCTGAATTAAAGACATGATCTTCTTAGAGACATTCTAATTCTCGAGATCGATACATCAAAAAAGTCAAATTATGTAACGGTATAGATCCTAATGCATTATCCAAGAAGGATTTGATTTGCGAGGTATGCCTACAACTTTTTCATCTGTGTCTGGGCTGGACCCAGAGTGTTGTGCACGGCCTACTGACCGTGCGCAACGATAATGTTCCAGAGGGTAGGTTAGTGCGAGTTGTGGTCCTATGTTCCTGCCGTTTCTAATGTTTTATTTTCAAGACAGGGTGCAAGATCGGGACGTGACCCCCCGCTGCCATCTCGCCTTTCTTTTCTGCATTTACTTTTCTTGTTCCATTTACTTGTCTTTTTATTTCACCAAGAGTAGACACATGGATACATTGTCAATATGTAATGTGCACTAGCTTTTGTACACTTTTGACAAACTAAAGAGAGCGAGAAAATCAGATATAATAAATATGCTCACCCATGGAACATGCCTCTCCTTTTTATGAACTTACCTGTGTGCCTTAGGGCGTTACTATTATTTTATTTTGGGTTTCAAGACCCTGGCGTTGCTGGTTTAGTCAACCGAATGTGAGTCCACAACCCTCGTCATGCTACATGTGGGTGGGTTAAAGCTGCACTAACAGACTTTATTTTCGTATTCATTACGAAAATGCTATCCATGTAGTGCATTGGGATATACGTTCTTTTGAAGAAAAAGTAGCGCAGATTTGTGCTGGCGTGACATTATATTTTAGATTGCGTTTTGATGAAACAAGGAAGAGAATGTGTTTCGGGTCTCAGATTGTGACCAATCACAGCAAGCCACTGGCCCCCACTTTCGTGAGAAATCTACAGGTCCGTTAGCATAGCAGCTGAGTTAGCACAACAAGCGGCGGAGCTAACCTGAAGCTTCGTGTGTCTAACGGGGAATTTACACAGTAGGCGTAAACAGGGCGTACGCGTTTACTGCGCGTAACAATTTTTGGAGTATCTACACAGGCCGTGCGCGCAGGTCCGCGTCTTCTGATGCTCTCCCTGTGTAGTCTGTGGAGCAGTGTAGAGGACAGTACGGGCCAGAGGACTGATGTAGAGCAACACAAATCACATGCATGTGTTTGTCCTCATGGTCTCTGTGTGCTGGTTTGGCCAGACGTGAGACTTTATGAAAGAAAAAAAACGATGTCCAGAATCACTGTAAAACCTGCTGCTCCTCCTGCTGATGGTTAGATACAAGTGCAGTGTGCGTGCAGATGTGATCTAAAGCCAAGGACCGCTAGAAAAATAAAGTTTTACATGAGATTTCAATGGGAGACGCGTTGGTGCGCGCACAAAATTAGAAATCCATCCTAAATTAGAGCGCAGCTTCGCGTCACATGTCCGTCATACGCGCGTATAACGCTAGAAGTGTAAATATCATCATAGGTTAACATGGAAAAAAGTTACGCGCGTCTGCTGCGCGTATAACGCGTACGTGCTGTAACGCGTGATGTGTAAATTAGCAGTTAGTCACCGGTTACTGCTTACACAGTGAGACAGCCATCCAAAAGAAAGTCTCGTTCTTCCGCACTTCCCGGTTCTATCGTTCTATAGTCATGCCATCCACGTGAAAATCCATATCCATGTGTTTATCCATATTGGGAGACGCTAGCTCCTTCAACAACAGTGGGTGTGTGTGGGGGACGATAGCTTCGTGGGTGTGGGGAGGGGAGTAGAAAGAGCGAGGCCAGCGAGTCCGCGGCTTCAAAATCCCAAAGTCAGTTAGTGCAGCTTTAAGGAACTCAGAGTTAAGGTCCTGAAGGACAAACCATGCATCATAAAGAGCCGTGTAAGTAACGGTTGTTGTATGAACATGTCATTCTCAACAAAACGATGCGTCAACATGTGGCTGTGTTCTTTTCAGGTCAAACATTCACAGTGTTCATCTCATACCTGAGAGTTGATCTTTAAAAAGATGGGGATGTAATAACTAGGGGTGGGAACCTCAGGGTACCTCACGATACAATACGATACGCGATACAAAGCTCACAATAACAATCATATCACGGTAATGATTATATCACAATAACGATGATATCATGATATATTGGTCAGAAATATACCATATGCCAATTTATGGCATAAATAAAAGAAAAATGTTAAGTGAAAAAATACACTTTATTTCATGATAAATGGAATGGAGATGCGTAATGTAGCCATATATGAAGAATTGATACTCTTTTTTTTTTTGATTGACTGCGGAACTTTCCGCAGTCAACCATTGGTTTTGTATTTCTTTATTCCGTCATTTTTTTTGACACGTTTCACAGCTTTCACATTTTCAACAATTTCCACAAGTTATACATCAAAACGTTCCACATGTTTGGGAGATTATTGCTATTACTTTTGGGACTTCAGCGATTTCCGGTTTTTCCGCAATCGGACAAAAATCTGCATTGAGAATTCTGCAATGCATTTTAATAGGCCCATGCATTTTAATAGGACTTCAGCTCTTTCAGACATTTCTACAGTTTCAATGATTCAACAGTTTCAAGGATTCAACAGTTTCAAGGATTTCAGCAGTTTCAAGATTTCAAGAGTTTCAAGGACTTCAACAGTTTCAGTTTCAAGGACTTCAGCAGTTTCAAGGACTTCAGCAGTTTCAAGGACTTCAGTGTAATCATGCAACCTAATAGGGATTTTTCCATGTAAACCAGTATAATGCAACTTAATAGGGATTTTTCCATGTAAACCAGTATAATGCAACTTAATAGGGTTTTTTCATGTAAACCAGTATAATGCAACTTAATAGGGTTTTTTTTCATGTAAACCAGTATAATGCAACTTAATGGGGATTTTTCCATGTAAACCAGTATAATGCAACTTAATAGGGGTTTTTACATGTAAACCAGTATAATGCAACTTAATAGGGTTTTTTCCATGTAAACCATTATAATGCAACTTAATAGGGTTTTTTCCATGTAAACCAGTACAATGCAACTTAATAGGGATTTTTCCATGTAAACCAGTATAATGCAACTTAATGGGGATTTTTCCATGTAAACCAGTATAATGCAACTTAATGGGGATTTTTCCATGTAAACCAGTATTATGCAACTTAATAGGGATTTTTCCATGTAAACCAGTATAATGCAACTTAATAGGGATTTTTCCATGTAAACCAGTATAATGCAACTTAATGGGGATTTTTCCATGTAAACCAGTATTATGCAACTTAATAGGGATTTTTCCATGTAAACCAGTATAATGCAACTTAATAGGGTTTTTTTCATGTAAACCAGTATAATGCAACTTAATAGGGTTTTTACATGTAAACCAGTATAATGGAACTTAATAGGGGTTTTTACATGTAAACCAGTATAATGGAACTTAATAGGGGTTTTTACATGTAAACCAGTATAATGCAACTTAATAAGGATTTTTACATGTAAACCACTATAATGTAACCTAATAGGGGTTTTTACATGTAAACCAGTATAAAGCAACTTAATAGGGATTTGTACATGTAAACCAGTATAATGCAACCTAATAGGGATTTTTCCATGTAAACCAGTATAATGCAACTTAATAGGGATTTTTCCATGTAAACCAGTATAATGCAACTTAATAGGGATTTTTCCATGTAAACCAGTATAATGCAACTTAATAGGGATTTTTCCATGTAAACCAGTATAATGCAACTTAATAGGGATTTTTCCATGTAAACCAGTATAATGCAACTTAATAGGGATTTTTCCATGTAAACCAGTATAATGCAACTTAATAGGGGTTTTTACATGTAAACCAGTATAATGCAACTTAATAGGGTTTTTTTCATGTAAACCAGTATAATGCAACTTAATAGGGATTTTTCCATGTAAACCAGTACAATGCAACTTAATAGGGATTTTTCCATGTAAACCAGTATAATGCAACTTAATAGGGTTTTTTTCATGTAAACCAGTATAATGCAACTTAATAGGGATTTTTCCATGTAAACCAGTATAATGCAACTTAATAGGGTTTTTTACATGTAAACCAGTATAATGCAACTTAATGGGGATTTTTCCATGTAAACCAGTATTATGCAACTTAATAGGGATTTTTCCATGTAAACCAGTATAATGCAACTTAATAGGGATTTTTCCATGTAAACCAGTATAATGCAACTTAATGGGGTTTTTTTCATGTAAACCAGTATAATGCAACTTAATGGGGATTTTTCCATGTAAACCAGTATTATGCAACTTAATAGGGATTTTTCCATGTAAACCAGTATAATGCAACTTAATAGGGTTTTTTTCATGTAAACCAGTATAATGCAACTTAATAGGGTTTTTACATGTAAACCAGTATAATGGAACTTAATAGGGGTTTTTACATGTAAACCAGTATAATGCAACTTAATAAGGATTTTTACATGTAAACCACTATAATGTAACCTAATAGGGGTTTTTACATGTAAACCAGTATAAAGCAACTTAATAGGGATTTGTACATGTAAACCAGTATAATGCAACCTAATAGGGATTTTTCCATGTAAACCAGTATAATGCAACTTAATAGAGATTTTTCCATGTAAACCAGTATAATGCAACTTAATAGGGATTTTTCCATGTAAACCAGTATAATGCAACCTAATAGGGATTTTTCCATGTAAACCAGTATAATGCAACCTAATAGGGATTTTTCCATGTAAACCAGTATAATGCAACCTAATAGGTTGCATTATACCACCAGACCAAGACCCAAACGAAGACTCAGACCACCACCAGATAATGACCACAGACCAGGTTTCCTTAGTTACAGGAACCAAATTGTTTCAGCGGTGAGGGGATTTTTCAGTTTCAAGGACACTTTCAATACATTCAGTAGTTTCAAGGATTTCAACTGTTTAAGAATTTAACCAGTTTCAAGGATATCAGGAGGTTCAAGGATTTCAGGAGTTTCCACACTTTCAACAGTTTCCAGGTTTAAAAAAGTTTCAAGGATTTCAGGAGTTTCAATGTTTCAACAGTTTCAAGGATTTCAGGAGTTTAAAGGTTTCAACAATTTCAAGGACTTCAGGAGTTTCAAATATCTATCAAGTATTTTAACAGTTTCAAGGCCTTTTAAAGGATTTCAAGGATTTTTTTTAGCAGATTTCCACATTAGATCTGTTCCGCAGTCAATCGCAATGGCTTCAGCCATTGCAAGTTTCTAGTTATAATTGAAAAATAATAATAAAAAATTGATACTTGGCAAATGCATATCGATAATCGATCGCGGGAGAAAGTATCACACTCCTAATAATAACTGTGCATTGTGACTGCATGGTTGGGTAAATAAATAATCCCTCCGTGTAAAAGCGTTTGCTAATGAAATGTTAGAGAACCACTTTTCCCTGCGTCTTTTATTGGTTTTGCAATTCAATCGCTTAAAACAAATTAAAACAACACACGCAAAAGGCATATTCAAACACTGCTCTAGTAAACAACTAGCTCGGCTGACCACCACTGTGTGATACGCATAAGTACAGTAATGAGGCGGAGGTGACGTCGATTGCAAGTAAAGAATAGGTATGAATGAGTGAATCGATGGTGTTGCTTGTGGGCCTTGATGGGCCAGTTTGTGCTTTACAAATAAACCTTGATTGTCAGACCTCAGTCAGAAGGATAATGGACCTGGCAATTGCCTCAAATAAATATAAAGTCTTCTGTTCTTCTTGGAGGAGCATAGTGAGACAGGGTAAGTGGAGCTCTCCAGACAAAAACACCAGCTCTCCCCTCCCCTCCTATCCTCTCCTCTCTCCTCCTCCACTCTCCTCTCTGGTTTTTACATCAACCTTGGCAAGAACTATGACCTTAAAAACATAATGATAACGAACAGTTGGGACGTAACATGAATGTGAGTGGGCTAACAGCAGGTGAGTGTCTTCAGTCTTCTTCAAAGTGATGGAACAAGTAAATTTGAGTACCGTAAAAACTGGAAACTGCATCTTCTAAAGTGCACAACTCTCCAGTAATCAAGAGAGTTCAGAGAAGTGAACTCTATCAAGTGGAGGGAGTGTGTCGACTTTTGCACTCTTAAGTTTTTCTGGTTTATAGTTCTTAAAAGCTTGTCTCAACCAGGGTCTACAGCGCTCTACTCTGCTGTCCTCTACTCTCCTCTTCTCTGCTCTCCTCTCCTGTCTTCTTCTGTACTCCTTTATATTTTATTCATGACTTGTGAGGAGTTCAACCTTTAACTTCAATTCAAATGTAGCCATTTTCAGTCGCATAGTAATCAACATGCTATGGCAGTTAAAGCCCCTTACGCGGTGCTGGTCCTGGACCGGTCCAGGACTGGTTCTGGACTGGTCATGGACTGGTCATAGACTGGTCCTGGTTCAGTTTAGTTTTCTACCAGAGAAAAGCTATTGTTAGTTACCATAGCAACACACTGTTTACAGTCAGCAGTTAGCATTTGTTCTTTCAAAAATACTGTTTTTGCTGTATTTAAAGTTATATTCACTAGTTAGCACTTAGTAAAACAGAA
The DNA here is from genome assembly GCA_964034765.1 of Knipowitschia caucasica. Lineage (NCBI taxonomy): Eukaryota > Metazoa > Chordata > Actinopteri > Gobiiformes > Gobiidae > Knipowitschia > Knipowitschia caucasica. The sequence continues at coordinate 10,159,542 of OZ035828.1, read as the reverse complement.
TAAAGGTAAAAAATAAAAATATTTCTGGGAGAACTCCATTGATTTAATGGGAGCTGTTAAGCCGTTCCAGTATTTTCAGAATTCTGGGATTCTGGTCCTTCTTTAATCCCTCCTGCTACAAAAGTGTTCTGAGTGACAGTAATTGCTGACAATGAGGTGGGTTCTATGTGCTCCCCATGCCATAAATTATGTATTATGTAAATTATAACAATTTATGTATTACGCAGAGAATATGTTACTGTAGACTGTAGTATGAAATGTATGTATTGATTTATGGTTAGTGATTTCATACGAATGAGAGGATGCATTGTCTGTGAGATATAAGTGTGGGGTTTTGTTTATGTTATTGTATGGTCAATAAAACTGTATACTTTTGAATGTGCTGGAAACGGCAGCAAGTCCTAAGTAGCTCTGAAACAGTTGTTGTTTTGGCTTGTTCACAGGGTTTTCCAAAGAAAGGGGTAAATCCTGCAGGATATTCAAAATGCTGCAGCTCGAGTCCTGACTAGAACCAGGAAGTACGACCACATTAGTCCAGTCCTCAGGTCTCTGCACTGGCTTCCTGTGGCTCAGAGAATAGACTTTCAAACAGCTCTGCTTGTGTACAAGTCTCTCCATGGCCTCGCACTGAGTACTTAAGTGAAATAGTCCCATATGAACCGACTCGGACTCTGAGGAGCGCAGGGACTTGCCTCCTGCTAGTGCCCAGAGTCAGGTTTTGTGCGGCTATGATTTGGAATAGTCTTCCTGAGAATGTGAGACAGGCGTCTTCTCTGGCAGTTTTCAAGTCTAGGTTAAAGACAATTCTGTTTAGCTGTGCATTCCACTGAACAAATTTATTTTTAGGTGCACTATGACTCTTTATGATTTTAATCCCAAGTGTGATTTTATTGTTTCAAAGTTTTTGATTACTTGTGTGATTTTATTTTTATGTCTAAATTCTTGTGATCTTATTGTGTGTTTTTAATGCCCTCTGGATTTTAATTGTATTTTTAATGTTTACTGTATGTAGATTTGAATGTCTATGATTGATCCCTGATATGATATGGGTTGTGAGGCGCTTTGTGTTGCCTTGTGTAGGAAAGGTGGTCTACAAATAAAAGTTGATTGATTGTTTTGTGCTTTACAATTTTTATTTGTATTGCTTTTTTCTACCAGCGATGTTGCTGCAGTACAGTGTTCATGGTTTTACACTGGTCCAGCCTAGACAAGAGAGGATTCATGGTCCGAAACAAGCGGATCAGGCAAAAATCCAATGAAATAACGCTAACTTTTTGAAAAAGGCTAATGAAGCATTCAGCCTTTCACTTTGGACTCGAGCAGAGAAAATGGTCCGAACCACGCGGCTACTGTGACCTGTCCCGCTCCACCCAGCGGATGCTCCACCTCTGCTGCTCCACCCAGTGGCTACATCACCTCTGCTGCTGTGACCTGAAGGGTTGTTGCTATCTCATCTTTTTAGAATTATACATTTTATTTTCTATTTTTTCTGTTACTGGACACCTGAATTTCTCCTATGGGGATCAATAAACTATCAATCTATCTATCTATGTATTGTATTGTTTTTTTTTTTTATGTATTACACGTAACAAGGGATTGCAGACTGAAATTAGTCTTTGAGCTTTTGTTACTGTGCACTGTGCCTTTCAAATAAAGGCTGATCTCAATTGGCCATAGAGCTGCTGGAAGCCATGGTTGCCAAGGAATTTCTACGGATAATGGTTTGTTGTGGGGAGGTTGCTGGGATACAGTGCCAGATAGTAAAAATTATATGAACACTGTGAAAACCAATGGCTCTCCAGCGATTTTGAAGTTTCAGATTGAGAAGTGAAGAGGCCTCAGATGGCGAGAGCATTGACCTCTGCTCTTTCAAAGCTTTTCGGAGAGAGATAATGCTCCATTTTATGCTATTTCTGAGAGCTGCCCGAGGTACTTTATGGCAGTTTGGTCCAGAGAGCTTTCAGCAAAAGTACACGTAAAGTTCAAAACTCTTACAGGAATGGCAACAAAGAGAGCAGAAAAACATGCTCTGTGTGCGAGACTTGTCCCGACAGAGAGACAAGATGGAAACAAACGAGGAACAAGAGACTCCTTAGAGCTACAGCACTTCTCTAATTGTTGCAATGAATGAATGTGAGAGACAAGAGAGAGAGCGCAGAGGAGAGAAACCAGTGAGAGAGCGAGATGTATGAGAAAACAGAGAGAGACCAAGGAAAGAGACCAAAGAAGAGAGACCAGAGAGAGGGAAAGACAGAGAGAGACTAAAGAGAAATCAGAGAGAGGGAGACCTGAAAGAGAAACCAAAACACAAAGCTTATTTATATCAGTAACTGAAAAGTAGATGTTATAGACCACTACTGTACATAAATAACCAAGACCTAAAAAGCACCAAAACACGAGTCATTCACATGCATTTAATCACATTTCAATGCAGTATAATACAGCGGAGGCAGCATCCGTCTGTGGATTTATCACAACTTTTTCCTTTATACAGTTTCCCTCATGTACAAAAACAACACAGTAATATATATACAATGAACAAGCAGAGTGCAATGTACTTGGTATAAAAATAAATATCACAATAAAAAAATCTGATTTGCATTTGCGTTTGAGGCGACAGTAACGTTGATTTGGAGCGGACAATGCGTGGGCTGGTGTCATTGTCCAAGTGGCGAAGGGAACATGTCCGACTTAACTCAGACGTCAGCGTGGCATTCAATTAAATACAGAGATGAGTCAGAGCAGAGGTCTGGGTTCTGTAACATAAACAGTGGTGTCCAAACTGTGGTCTGTGGGCTATAACCCTGCTTCTACCAGCCCTGATTGGTTTTACTCTACTGTCCTCTCCTCTACTTTTTCTCTACCCTAACCTACTCTACTTTTCTTTACTGTACGCTCGTCTACTTTACCTGGTTGTGGGAAATTCCTTGCTAACCATGGCTTCCAGCAGCACTCTGGCAAATCACTGTCAGTTCGAACACTTTAGTACCAGCTCGGCCTAGATATAGAACCAGCGCCAAGAGGGACTTAAGAAGGACCTGGTACTGGTTAAACAGGGCCAGTGGAAACATTTCTAATTAGGGGAGAGTAGAGTAGAACAGAGTAGAGTGGTGTGGAGCAGAAAAAAGTAGAGTCGAGCACAGCAGTGTAGAGTAAACTAGAGCAGAGTAGAGTAGAGTAAAGCAGAGAAGAAGAGAGTAGATTCGAACAGAGTAGAGTAGAGTAAACTAGGGCAGAGTAGAGTAAAGTAGGGCAGAGAAGAGTAGAGTAGAGTAAAGCTTAGCAGAACAGAGTAGAGTAGATTAGAGTAGAGCAGAGCAGAGTAGGGAAGGGTCGAGCTAGTAGTAAAATATTGTACCCAACCTGTACCTTGTAATGCTCAGAACCAAACTGTAAAATAGTTTGATGTATTTGTTTTGTCTGTTCCAGTCAGTGTTTTTTTTAATGTCTGGACAAAGGGTTCATCAAGTAAAGATTAGAATATTGAGTGACTTAATTGACCTCATCAAATCAATCCAACACTTTCATTCTCAAACAACCTAGCAGCCAAAGAGCCAATCAGGAACGGCACTGGTATGTTCCTGCTCTTCCAACTCACTCACTGAAGCCAAATTTGGAGACAGAAGGCACCTGATTGGTCAGGTGTTGGGGCTCATATCTGGATTCACAAACATATGATGAAAAATAAACACCAGGATCATGTAGAGCGGTGAACTTCAGATTTGTAAGCCCAACATGGTGAGTGTGACACAGATGGTTACAGAGGCTTCTTAGCTAGCTAGTTAGCATTCCTCATTCCTATATACAATCTATGAGTGTATAAACTAGTTTTGACAATGGACACATTCATTTGTCCATAATACAGCACCTAAAGTACACGGGAGTGGTAGCACCACTAAGTCCATTCACCAACATAAATAATAATAATAGATGGTGATAATAATATTAGCTCAAAACTCCCGTAGTGGTAGAAGTGGGATGTTAGATTATATTGTACATGGCCCAGTCTAACGGAAGGCATGCTGTTGTAAAACTAGTTTGACTGAAGAACCCATCTAATTTAGAGGCAATACTTTTGTTTTTAAAATGCTCTGTCCAATACATCAAAAGAGGGTTAGAGGCCCCAGTATACATCCTAAAACAGAGCATGGGTTGAAATTGCAATACTTGGTAACTGCAGTACTACTAAATACCAGATTTGGAAATAAAACTCTTGAGGAAATGTTGGAATGGGATTCCTTTATGTGTCCTGTGATCAATGGTCCCTCTTCATGGGGGGGTACCACTGTGTCCTGGCTGACACCACATGCAGCTGATATGTATCTGTGGGGGTCTTTTACTATTGGCTCTCTGTGTGGACAGTCACTTTGACAAGATCGGGTGGAAGGTCTGCTGCTGAGTTGATGTACCCTCTGATCTCTCTCTATGGTCCCTCCTCTCGCTCTGGTTTCAATCCAGTCTTGCTCTGGTCTCTCTCTGGTCTCTCTCTCTCTAGTCTTCTACACTGGTCGCTCTGTTCTCTCTTTCTGGTCCCTCTCTGGTCTCTCTTTCTGGTCCCACTCGCTGACAACACCTTGTAGCTGACAGCCTCCTCAGGGCTCGAACCTCTCTCTTGTATGTACGCATGGTTTATATTCTGTTGTCGCTGTATGTGTCTTGTAACTGCCTGGTCTTATTAAATGTCCTCTTTTACATCCATTGGGTTTATGCCTAATATATGAAGAACAAATAACATTTTCATTATAAGAGGGACCACTTTGATCAGGTGCAAAACAAGTATTCCCTGTTCATCAGTTCATTGCAACAAACATTTACATAAACATACAGCATTCCACTGTGAATTGCCCACGCCACAAGAGAATGTTCAAAATGCTTTAAAAAACCCTTATAAAATTCCCGAAAGTATACAGAAAGTATATATGAAGGAGTTGAGCATGGAGTTGAAGTATCCTCTTTCTGATCCCTCTCCCTGGTCTCTCACTCTGGTCTCTCTCTGTTCTTTCTCTTTTCTCTCTCTGGTCTCTCTCTGGTCAGTCCATGTCTCTCTCTCTCTGGTCCCCCAGGCCCCTCTCTGGTCGCTTGCTGATATCTCTCTGTTCTCGTTCTCTGGTGTCGCCCTCTGGTGTCACTAGTGTCATGGCCCCGTCTTGGCAGCCCTTTTTTATAATTGACATTTGTTTGTTTGGTGCATCCTTGGTTATAGCCTAGAGCCGGGTTATAACAGGTGGGGGCTCGTTATAATTGGACTTTGGGACGAGAGTGGTTTGTGGTGTGATGTTGGATGTTATGTCATATTCTCTTTGATGTGTGGGCGCAAAAAGGTGAAGTTTGGCTGCACTGCAGGTTTTGGTGGATTTGCCTTTCCTATTTGTTTCACAGAGGGGAAGAGCGTTGTTAATTCTGGGAGAGTGGGAGTGAGTCCTGCCCGTGGTCAGTACATCAGGTGAGTAAAGCGTTGCATTATTTTGTATTAACAGAAAAGGTTGGTGGTGGTTCCTGCATTGTTTAACGTCTGTGGTACGTTTATTATTGGATCTGTGATTGGCCTGGGAGAAATAGGAGATTATTTTGCTTTATGGCAGGGGGTGTCATGGCCCCGTCTTGGCTGCCCTCTTGTTGCCATGTATATGTTTGCTATTCTCTGTAGGTGTTGCTGGGGAGTGGAATTGGCTGTCCGTGCATAGGTCCGACGTATACATAAAAGACCCACCTCCAGCCACGGGCTCCGGCTGGCTCACTTCACTCCTAGCCCTGTACCTGAGCGCCCACACCTTTTGACATTAGTTTACTTCAGCTTTCTTTCATAATGAACTATTTTATAATTGACATTTGTTTGTTTGGTGAGTGCTTGGTTATAGCCTAGAGCCAGGGGATGACACTAGTGGATGTTCAAAATGCTTTTAAAAACCCTTTTGAAATTCCCATTGCAGAGAGGATATATGAAAGGATTGAGCGTGGAATTGATGTACCCTAACCATATGGTAAACATGTGTAAGTCATGGTGCACACACTCCCTACAGAACGCCAGGACCATGAAGGCTATGAAATACGGAATCCAACACAAGAGGAAAGCTGCGATGATGAACCCCAGCTGCTTTGCCGCTTTGTGCTCTTTATGAATACGCAAACTCTGTATCCGCTGCCGAGAATTGTCAATGAACTTTTGCCACGTCTGCTTTAACGTCGCCTCACCCTCCTCGCCTGTTTTGTCGCTTTGAATGTCCTCTTCTTTCCAGGGGGCATTTGAGTGATGGATTTCACACTGGCTGCAAATTGCTTTCTTGTACCCCTGAGTGTCCGGTACTCTATTCCCACTCACTGCTTTGGGCACGGCGACCTGACATTGATTCAAAGACGCTCTGAATTTACTCTCATTGTTTTCCACTGAACATATTATGTCCTTGGCCCCTGTGGGCTTATTATGCGGAAGCTCTGTGTTTGTTCTCTGCTCTTTGCAAGTCACCAGAGGGCATTTATTGACTTTCAGGGGAAGTCTTTGCTTTGTCATCGCAAGCAAACATTTCTGTTGGCCTAAACTTTTGCGGGATGGAGCCACTTTGGCCCGGTCCATCTCCTCCAGGGAATAAGCCTGGTCTAAAGTGTTCTGGTCAAGCAAGCGATGGGTTTTGGAGATTTTTCTCAACTTGTCTTTGTCCTTTTTGGGTGATTCAGGAGGTTCTGGAGTTGCGTCGTTTGGTTCGTTTTCCCCAAAGGAGTCTGTCGGGTGAATAATCCTTTCTCTGTCTCGCAGATGTTGCCTCACCGCTCTGTAAATGTGCATATAAAACCACAGCATCAGTATCGAGGGGACATAGAAGTTAAAGATAGCGGTGATGACTTTGAACCACGTCACGAAGCGGAAGTCTGTGTCGCACTGGTTCTCGTCCTCTGGCTTCAGATCAACGTGGGTGAAAGATCTCCAGCCTAAAATGGGAATGATCCACATCATTGAGAGCAACCAGGCTCCGGAGATCATGGCGCTCGCTTTGCCTCTTGTGCGGTACTTCAGATACTTCAGGGGCTGTCTCACGGAGCGGTAGCGATCCAGGCACAGAATAAACAAGCTGAAAATGGAGGCCGTACTTGCAACGTAGTCCATGATTAACCAGAACTGACAGACCGCGCGACCCAATTTCCACTCGTCTTCCAGCAGGTATACAAGATTCAGCGGCATGACGGTGGCGCCGACGATTAGATCAGCCACAGACAAGCTCACGATGTAGAGATTCCCAACCGTGTGCAGGCTCTTCTCTCTTTTCACAGCGTATAAAACCAGCAGATTCATGACGATAGTGAGGAGAGACAGAAGCCCCAGCATGAACCCCAGCAGTGCGTTCCGGATGTTGTGAGCGCTGACACTGGTGCTGTTTGCCGCCGAATCCACGAGGGAGGTGTGGATCTTGCTGTGGCTGATGTTGAGATGGCTCCTGGCGTGCAGAGGGTCTAAGGAGACACCAGCATCCATCATCTCGAGGGGCGAGTTCTGCTGGTTACATTATTCAGGCTTTAGGTGGGAGGAATTTCCACGTGTGTCCAGAGAGTTTGGTCGGGCAGGAAGGCCATAGCTTTCTTTGGTCTAGAAAAACACACAGATGACAGAGTTATCATTAATAGTAATAGTAATTTGACCCTTTTATCTGCTGTTTATTGTAGTTGCAGTATAATATTTCTGCACTGATAATGAGAAATACACATTTTGCCCAATAATGAAAGTTTTTTAGTTTTATGAATAATACATGGTGTTTGTCCCAACAGAAAGACCACAAAATGCTGTCTTCATCTCAAGAGAATACATGTTATCTTTAGTGTAAGAAAGAGCCATGTGAGTCATTATTGGACTCTTTGGGCTGGGAACGGGCATAGTCCGGGTGGTTCTCTCTTTTTTACTTTTCTGAACATGCATTTAAAACCTAGTGATAGAAGAAAACTGTTTGAGAGCAAGGAAAATGGTAGTAATAGTTGTTATTACAATATTGGTTTGAAAAATAGGTATTATTGGTGACACACACACACATACACACACTGATTTTTATTTTATTTTTCTTAGTGCTTTGGGTGTGATAATTTGATTGATTGACTGATTTCTCCCTAAATTCATCAGCCGTATTTCTTGTACAGTAAAATATATTCTGTGCCCTTGCTCGAGCGGTGCCCTTGTCTGACACTTCCCATCCATCTACTTTCTTCTGCTGTTGCCAAGTTGCCGAGGCAGCAGTCTGAGCAGAGACGCCCAGACCCCAACCCACTCCTCCTACAGCTAACCCAGGGGACCATGTGGCATTCCCAAGCCAGCTGAGGTGGTTACATGCTGCGGACCTGTGTCTTTGGACTCTTTCTGGTCTCTCTCTCAGTGGTCTCTTCTCTAGTCTCACCCAGGTTTGTTCTCTCTAGTCTCTCTCTGGTCTTTCTCTCTGGTCTTTCTCTGTGGTCTCTCTCTTTGTGACCTCTGTCTCTGATATCTCTGGTCTCTCTCCTTTCAGTCTGGTGTATCTCTGGTTGATCTCTCTGTGGTATTTTTCTCTGGTCGTTCTCTCTTGTCTCTCTCTTTGGTCTCTCTCTTTGGTCCCTCTCTTTGGTCCCTCTCTGGTCTCTCTGCATTCTGTCTCAGGTATCTGTCTCTGATCTCTCTTTAACAGCTAATTCTTACCCAAAAAAAACGAGGCGGCGAGAGAAATATTCATTTTTTGGTACTCTTTGTGACTCTTGAAACACATATTTCATGAACGGTTGAAATTTGGAGCACCATAAATGTAATTGATGATAAGGTCAGGGCTACAGGGTGATTCTTAATGCACAGCAATCACTTTTCAAAGCTGCTTGAGTTTCCCAACACGACTCAATCTTCTCTCCACGATGATGTCAGGGGTCATTCGAGGCGAGCGCTGAACTTTCTGATTCGAAGAACATAAACTGTGATAATAGGCGTCCGTGCTTCTCCCCGTTTCACTGTCCATCTGGCTTCTTCGGCGCTCGCTCAGGGGAGGTGGCGAATCCCATCAATAACACAGCAGCAACTATGACCAGAGGGAAAAGGCGCCATCATACTGACCGACTTTAAAAAATTACAAGAAGAAAGCTTCAACAAGATAAATGGAACGCTGCACGCATCCAGAAAATAACTCCTAATTCCTGATACAATAGGGATACAGGCAACAGGAAACTAAGGCTGTATCCGAATGTCCACACTATACCCTATATAGTGCACTATATAGTGGTCACGCCATTTTGTAGGGGTGTCCGAATGTCCAGAGAGAAAAAGTAGTGCACTGGAATTTTCCCACAATGCATCTCGAAAATGTAGTGAACAGCAGTGGTCACTATACGGAAGTAAAATGGCGGAGGCACAGAGAGACGGGTTGGAACAGGAGCGGGACATGAGCTATAAATGTGAGTTTTTGATCATCATAAATATGGAAATGTGTAAACCGTGATATATTGTTGACGATAAGCTGCCAAAATACACATTTGAAGTCAGAATACCATTGCCTTTTAATGCGAAACAACGTACCAATGTTATGCCGCAAAAAATGTTAGCATTTTTGCGTATCATAACATTAACATCTCAAGCTAACGCTACAGAAACGGGTCACTGGTGGTCAGTCATTAATGTTATTAAAGCACTTGTGTTATACGTGTAGCATTTATTGTGTTAAATGTTTTTTTTTTTTGTTGGAGAGAATAGTGGAGAAATTATAAATAAAAATGTATTTTGATAAGTGTAGTTTGAACTACATACAATGATGAACACTATTTACACAAAAAAAATTTAATCAACTAGACATTTGTAAAGAACTATACATACATTCAACAATTTCTTTTTAGATATTTACATATTCAATTGTTTTTGTTTTTATTTAAATAGGCCAAAACACAGATTATTCAAACATTTAATTAATAGTCGTGGTCCCGAAGAGCTGGTAGCCTGGCCCTTGGGGTGGAAAGTGCTGCTGCCATCCGTCCACACAGCTCCTGTCCACACTGCTGATCAGGCTGGTGCTGCTGATGCTGGTCCTGCTCATCATCAGGCCCTGGCTCCTCTTCCACTGGCTCCCAGAGATCACCATCGCTGATGCAGATGTTGTGCAGGATGGCGCAACAGGCAGTCACCTCGACTGCAAAGGTGGGTTGGACTTCCAGTGCCTTAAAAAAAATGGATCGCCATCTTGCCTTCATCATGCCAAACGCTCTCTCTATTACAGATCGTGCCCGTGCATGGTGCCGGTTGAAGCGGGCTTCCACTGGGCTCCGAACAGGCTCTCTGTATGGAGGGAGGAGTGTGATGGGCTGACGGAGGCAAGGGTAGCCACCATCACCAAGGAGGACGTGTCCATTTGGGGGATAGAGCCGGTGGACGTAGAGGGGGCTGTTTTTAAGCACTCGAGAATCGTGCACAGATCCGGGGTAGCCAACAAACAAATCAATAAATAAGCCACGGTGATTACACACAGCCTGCATTTGAATGGAATAAAACAATTTCCTGTTAAAATAACACTGTGCATTCTCTTGAAGGGGCTTTATTCTGATGTGGCAGCCGTCGATGCTCCCCACAACATTATTGAGAGCAGCTGATCCAGCCAGCAACTGAAACCCAGCTGCAACTTGGGGAAGTTCCTCCAGGGAAGGGAAATGAATTATTTGGCCACGCATTTGAAGGATCTGGTTGGCCACCCTGTGGATCACATCGTGGACCGTAGACTGAGGCATGTCAAATGCCCTGGCGACAACACGGTACGCGGTGCCACTGGCCAACCAAAAGAGGAAGACCAAAACCTCCATGTCCTGGCTCCAGCCCTGGTGATGAGCACTCCTCAGGTGGCTAACCAGACGGGTGATGGTGGTTCGAGTGAGGCGAAAATCGGGGCGAAGGTCAGACTGGCCATTTAAGTACATGCTGACTAGGGGTACATGGTGGTTCAGTCGGCAGTACACCGGTGGTTCACCCTAAAACAAAACAAAAATTCTCTTAAACTTAATATGATACTTCTAGATTCATTTTTTAATTCTGTATCTGCACTTTTAGTTATGAGTGCAGACACAGGAATAAGTACTCATTTTTCATTTTGAGATTTAAAAATGTAAATAAAAATGAAGAGTATATAGCTGAAGTCATGTTCTTTTGTGCCCTGGCATTGATTTTGCCAAATGTATTGTGTGTTGCAGGGAGCTGGAGCTGCCCTGAGACAACTGAAGTAGAAACCCTCACTACATCACTCGCACCTAATAACACACAAAAAAATCACAGAAGCCCTGTGCCCCATGGCCAAGCAAATTCTATTATTGTTTAATGATTAAGTACTCATTTTTCATTTAGAAAAAATGAGTACTTAATCCATTTCCCTTGCTATGGTTTTGTGTTCTTTCAACCAATAAAATATTTTAATGTTCTTGCATTTTAAGTGAGTGTGTCTATACAATGTGTTTTCTTGTTGAAATATGTCTAAATGTATATGACTAATGTGTTTCTCATTGACTGAGAATAGTATTTTTATTTAGTAAGTACACCAAAAGTACTATAATTTACCCAGTAGATGGTGCTAATGCTATATAGACAAAGGACGAATACAATACTTACACGACGCCTTGCTAATGAACGAAGAGCCATTCTCCTCCTCGCCCTCATCGCCTGTCTTCGCCTTCTCTCTGTTCGGCGGTGTTTAATTCGCATTATGATAACTTGTATAATAGTTATGAAAAACACCGCAAAATTCAGTGTAGGTGCCATTTCACCGGTGTTAGAGGAGCCGGTCAGGTGGCGGGAATATGAAAGACGTCAACCAAAATTCATAAATATGAATATAAATTGTAAAAACATTTTATACATGTATATTAGACAAATATTGATATTTTAATATACTTTTATTTATATATAAAATTATATTGATCCAATGACATGTGACAGGGGTGTGATGTGGGCCGCGGCTAAAAATAGTGTGCAGCTGTCCGAATCGCCAACAGAATGAGTGCACTGACTCACTCACTCAGTCGCTATATAGTCCCGAACTATATAGTGAGTGAGTGAATAGGGTATAGTGTGGACATTCGGATACAGCCAAAGACCTCTGTGCTTTCAACAACTCCAAACACCGGTCAATATGGCTGACCATGGTCTCTCTCAGGTCTCTCTGTGGTCTTTATCTAGCCTCGCTCTGGTCATTCTCTAATCTCTCACTCTGGTCTTTCTCTAGTCTTTCTTTGGTCTCTCTCTGGTTGCTCTCTGGTCTTTCTTGTTTCTTCCTCTGGTCCCTCTCATTTCTTCCTCTGGTCTCTCTAAGGACTCTCTCTAGTCTCTATCTGGTTTCTCTCTGGACTCATCTTGGATCTATCTCACTCTTGTCTCTCTTTCGAATCTCTCTCTTGGCTCTCTCGGATATCTCTCCAGTCTTTTTTTCTAGTCTCTCTGGTTGCTTTCTAGTCTTTCTCTTGTCTCCCTGGTCTCTCTCTGTTGCTCTCGCTGGTCTCTCTCCTGGCTCTGTCCTGTCTGCTGAGTCTGCTGTATAGTGTCCTTGTTATCCCTATATTTTTAGTGCACTCCTCATTTAGTGCCCTTGCTAATCTGCCCTTGACACTGAACTTATAGACCTACTTTAGTCCTGGTTTGGGGGAACTCACTTGTTTGTTCTCATAGGAAATATTTTAGTTATTTATATGATTTTTCAATCGAGACGCCATTGCTGCCCTCGACCACCATATACAGTTGCCAATTTTCTTTTCAGGATTACAAAGAGAAAATCATGATACAGACACAACGTTTACAGAGAGCACTAAACCACAGATGTAAGTCCAAAACGATGAGTGTGACACAAACGGTTAGTGCGCTAGAGGTGGTTACTTCTACATGTAAGTCAATAGGAGCCAGAGAGAGTTGGAGCCAAACTTCACCATGAGCACTTCCCAGTTGGGCTTCATTGAGCTAGCAGATTAGCCATCTGTATAGAGTTAGCATTGTCAGTCCTGGATCTACAGCCTAAGTCCTGGATCCATAGCCTCAGTCGTGGGTCCACAGCCTCAGTCCTGGATCTACAGCCTAAGTCCTGGATCCACAGCCTCAGTCGTGGGTCCACAGCCTCAGTCCTGGGTCTACTCCCTCAAATATGTCTCTTCTGTAGCTGCTTTTTTTGGGGACGTGGTTTTGAAAGTTGTTTAACCACGTAGACCTGATCGGCTTTTAAAAGTAAAGAAAACAAAATCAATCCGCCTAATTATATTTAAACAAAGCGACGCGAACTGGAATAAACCTGTTGTCATGACAGCGGCTGGGCTTTATAAAGTCAATTTTGTTAAATCTTCTTGTATTCTTGGGTTTCATATGATGTCAAGGCAGTGGCGCGAATAACAAACGTAGGACAGAACGTGCTGTATCCTGGGGGTGCAGTCTGCTGGGTTTATACACGGAGATATAGTAGAAGAAGAAGCGCTGTCAAAATGCCATCTTTTTGCGCGGTGTACGGTTGTAGCAACCGCGCAAATAGAGAGAAAGACAAGAGTTTCTTCCGTGTTCCAACTGTGGTCTCATATAAAGGAGTACACTTTGAAAAAATCACTCGAGTGAGGCTGGCGAGATGGATCACGGCTTTCCCAGATAAGCGCCCCCTGCAGGCCACCCAAATCAAAAGCAGCCATTTCTTCTTTTTTTTTTTTGAGAAATATTTTTTAGTACTTCCTTAGAATTTAGTGTCCCCCTCCCGATTAAGACTGTTAAAACAACCGTACACCGCACAGGATTAGAGCCTTTTGACTCCAAAACAGACACGATTTACATGGTTTTCAATGGGAGCAAAACTGAGTTGTCCCACCTCTGCTCATTCGCCCCCTACTGGCCAGATTAATGAAACCCAAGAATAGTTTATTGTTTCTCCTCTGACATAAACACTGCTACTACATTATTATATTTCACATATCTGTCCATTCGGCTTCATATCTCAATTTATATCTGAGGGAAATGGAAATATGAGAGAGACCAGAGGAAGACCAGCGATTGACCAGAGAGAGAAACCAGTGAGAGACCAGAGAGACAGACCAGAGAGACAGACTACAGAGACGGACCAGAGAGATCAGAGAGACGGACCAGAGAGACAGACCAGAGAGACGGACCAGAGAGATCAGAGAGACGGACCAGAGAGACAGACCAGAGAGACCAGAGAGACGGACCAGAGAGACAGACCAGAGAGACCAGAGAGACGGACCAGAGAGACAGATCAGAGAGAGACCAGAAAGAGACACCAGAAAGGGATGCCAGAAAGAGACCAGAGAGAGACCAGATAGACGGACCAGAGAGAGAACAGAGACAAACCAATTACGGACCTCTTTCTGTTTTTAAGCGTGGGTTTTTTATATCATGTGTGTTACGTTCCCCTGACTCACAAAGAAGAGTGAAGTGGTTTGACGGCTCTGAGGTCTCTGTCGTTTAGAACAATAATCTGGTGTGGTGTCTGTTGTGTGTCAGTCTGGTGAGAATTCGTGTCACATTCAGACCCTTCAAATGTTGATTGATTTGATGAGAAGAATACAAGAGACTCACCGCCTCACTCAACCTCAACCAGCCCTCAGCTCAAAGACTCAAATATTGTCTCACAGGGCTCTTTCTGACACAGGCTTTTTTCTACAGTGAAATGAAGTTAACACAATGTGATCTGGTTTGTCCAAAAAAATCTCTGTAGGGGACAGATTGCGTGTTTTGACCTGCTTCCACCAGCCCTACTCTACTCTACTCTACACTGCTCTAGACTACTCTGCTCTACTCTACTCTACTCTACTCTACTCGACACTGCTCTAGACTACGCTGCTCTACTCCACTCTACACTACTCTGCTCTACTCTACTCTACACTACTCTAGACTACTCTACTCTACTCTACACTACTCTGCTCTACTCTACTCTACTCTAGACTACTCTACTCTACTCTACACTACTCTGCTCTACTCTACTCTACTCTACTCTACTCTAGACTACTCTACTCTACTCTACTCTACACTACTCTGCTCTACTCTACTCTACTCTACTCTAGACTACTCTACTCTACTCTACACTACTCTACTCTACTCTACTCTACTCTACACTACTCTGCTCTACTCTACTCTACTCTACTATACTCTAGACTACTCTACTCTACTCTACACTACTCTGCTCTACTCTACTCTACTCTACTCTAGACTACTCTACTATACTCTACTCTACTCTACACTACTCTACTCTACTCTACACTACTCTGCTCTACACTACTCTACTCTACTCACTCTACCTGGTTGCGTTTCCATTGCGCTTTAGTATCTGGTACCGGATCTTAGCAGCGTACCCACAACAAAGCAGTGTCCTGGCTCCCAGCAGCACTCTGGCCAATCACTGTCAGTGAGAAGCCTTTAGTACCATCTCGGCCTGAATAGAGCTAGGGCACAGAGGAACTAAAGAAAGTCCTGGTACTGGTTGAATAGGGCCAGTGGAAACACTCCCAATGGGAGAGTAGAGTAGTGAAGAGTGGAGTAAAGTAGAGCAGAGTAAAACAGAGCAGAGGAGAGGAGGATAGAGTAGGGTAGAGTAGAGTAGTCAGGTAGAATAGAGGAGAATAGGAGCTATAGCCATTATTCTTAGGGTTATATTTCTTAAGACAAAGTGAAGTTTGAGATGGATTTACTGTTGTGGAAATGTTCTGATGGAGATGACTGTTTCCTCCTGAGTGCAAAGATACAGTTATGGACGTGTGAATAAAACTCATCAATATGTGGCATTACTCATCAGCGTCTGCACGTCAGTGAGGAGGAAGAAAGTTCACCCTCTCTCTATGGTCTCTCTCTGGCCTCTCACTGGTCCCTCTCTCTGGTCTCTGTGGCACTCATTTGTCTCTCTCTGGTCCCTCTCTTTCTGGTCTCTCTCTGGTCTCGCTCTGTCTCTCTCAGTTCTCTCTCTCTGGTCTCTTTCTAGATACCCTCTGGTAAACTCTCTCACTGGTCTCTCTCTTGATAAGTCTTTGAACCCACTATAAACACAGCATTTGCTAATGATTTCTGTTGCAAAACTCTCCAAAGTGAGTCATAAAAACCCACAGTCATGAACCTTATGAGTGAGATAAACTTTCGTTTTTTCTCTCTCTCAGCGAACGTTTCAAAGTCAGTTTTGATTCTGGCGGAGTCTTGATCACGAACGCTGATATACAGATAGACATTTCTAACCCGCTGGCTCAATGAAGCCCAACTGGGAAGTGCTCAAGGTGAAGTTTGGCTCCAACTCGCTCTGGCTCCTATTGACTTCAACGTAATCTTCTGACTACCCAAAATCAGAGCGTTCACACAGACACTCACACGCACAAATGCAGACATACACAGAGACACACATACACACACACCCACACACACATACACATAACCTAGACAAACAGACATCTCTGGTCACTCTCTGGTCTCTCTCTGGTCATTCTCTGGTCCCTCTCTGGTCACTCTCTCTGGTCTCTCTCTTTAAATAAATATATTCAAAACCCATCAAACGCAATTAAAAAGTATCCATTAAACATAGACATTAAAATATTAAAATCAATGTAATTTGAATTAGGATAAGAGCCTTTATTTGTGCTACAAGTGTATACAGGCAATATAAGCTCTCAGAGGTTTAACAGGAATCACTAAAAGACAAATAAAAAAGTCTGTACATTTATGAGGGAAGGTGAATTTCTGACTCTTTTGTCTCCATACCTACCAAGCCAGATGACTTGTAATCATATGGTCCTGGATCTACAGCTTCAGTCCTGGAACTACAGCCTCAGTCCTGGATCTACAGCCTCAGTCCTGGATCTACAGCATCTTGGATCTACAGCCTCAGTCCTGGATCTACAGCCTCAGTCCTGGATCTGCTGCCTGTCTATCCATGTCAGCAGATCCCTCTTTCAAAATGGGCCTCCCTGAGGTTTCTCACTAGAACGGTCTATTACATGTAATGTAGGTGTGTGATAACCTGCCCCAAATGTTATATTTAATGTATTTGTGTATCGCCCTTAATCACAACAACACAACAATTTGAACACTTTAGTTAAGTAGTAGAGGATTTTAAAAAGTTGTGGATTCCCCAATAACCGATTAGAGAATCAAACAGTTCAAACACAAGAAAAGCAATAATAACAAACAGGAGCCAGCCTAGAGAGTGACCAGAGGGAGACCAGAGGGAGACCAGAGAGAGGGACAAGAGAGAGACAAGAGGAAGACCAGACAAAGACCAGACAGAAACCAAAGAGCGACCAGAGAGAGACCAGAGAGAGACTGGAGACAGAGGGATTGGAGAGAGACATCGGGGAGAACCATATTGAGAGAGGGATCTGCTCCCATGAACGGATAAACTGAGGCAGTAGTTTCAGGACTGATACTGTCAATCCAGGACTGAGAACTGTAGATCCACATGTTCTTGATCTAATCACCAGAAAGTGACTAGAAACCATGAGCTTGTTAGCAATTACACCAAGATGGTCATGATATTGATCCAAAGAGGGAATGAGAATGTGTTATCTGATTTAAATTATGAAAAGCGTAGTAATTGAGGTTATTATAGAGTGGACCAGAGTGGGAACACAGACACGAACACAAACCAGAGCTTGAGGCGCAGAAGGAGGATGTTTGCTTTGGGAAGTGTCAGACTTTACAATGAGCCTTAACAGGTGCTATTGGTGTCATCTGTATTCACTAGTCACGTTACCTGCTGCTACTATTATTCATATCACATTAGCTGCCGCTGATGTTATATTAAATTCAATGTATTTGTGTATTGCACTAAATAATAACAGCAGTATAGTTTCGGAGGACTTTACTAGGTTGAGAGAGAGAGTGAGAGAGTGAGAAAGTGAGAGTGTGAGAGAGAGAAAGAGAGAGAGAAAGTGAGAGTGTGAGAGAGAGAGAGAGAGAGAGAGAAAGAGAGCTCCTATATGGACCATCCAGAGTGAGGGAGAGAACATAGACCAGAGAGAGAACAGAAACCAGAGAGAGAGAGAGAACAGGGTGGTACCAGAGTGAGATCAGAGAAAGACCAGAGAGAGACTAGATAAAGACCAGAGTAAGAGAGAACAGGGAGAGGCCAGAGTACATGCTGTAAAGTACAACACCAGACATCTGTAAAAGGGATGCAATCGCTCCAGAGTTTATTCTCTTGATATTGTATTACTTAATTACTTTATTATTTTATGATCTTATTTAATATATCTTGTTTGACGTGTGCATTACATCACCTATTGCACTGCTGGACGAATAAAAGTTATCCTATCTTATAAAATGTACAGTGTGGTTGAAGCTGCAAAAAACAGGACTGAAGGCAGAGAGTCAAAAAAGTTAGTTTAGGAATGTTCAGCTTCTCTTCTTAGTAGATGACTTGACTTGGTTCTTCTATAACAGACATTTGTCGGGGAAAGGACATTACTGTCTCACATTTGTCTGATAGAAGCCCCAAAGAACAAAATAAATCACAAAAGAGCGTCCTTTATTGCAAAAAACATTTACACTGAATGTTTGTCTGCCATTGAAATGCCTGTACTTTAAATAAAATTATTAGTTTACTTTAAAAACATAAAACAACCATTATTAAAGATATTTTATTGTATTTTTCTAACTGTGGTAAACTTTATCTTTCTCAGCTCCTCCTGTCAGACCCATCTAAGCTTCAAAAATATTCCTATAAAGCAGGGGTGTCCAAAGTTTTTAGTAAGAGGGCTGCTTTAGTTGTACAGACTTGTCTAGGAGCCGAACACGGATTAAAAAATGTCCGTATTGATTTACATTTAACCAAAATTAAGTTTACTAATGTGAACGATCGCGCCTCAGCTACATTAGCGCCATAAGTGAACAGTGTGACACAATCAAAACACAAGTCTGTCTATAATATCTAATGAAGTAAACAACTGCATTCCAGAGGTTCCAGAGAGAGAGACAAGAGAGAGAGAGACAAGAGAGAGAGACCAGAGAGAGAGAGACAAGAGAGAGAGACCAGGGAGAGACCAGAGAGAGATCATACATTCAGGTCGAGAGACGTGTAATATATGTTTTATTTTTAAATATTTTTCTCCGTCTCAATTGTTTTCCATCTGCTTTAAGTGTTATTTTATCTATTGTATAGAATCGGTATTTTGCTCAAAAATACAATGTGGGTTTAAACTGTAAAATAAATAAATAAACAAAAACCAATAATAAAACAAATACAAATCACTTAATCTATTAGACCGACAACGCAGTCCACTAATAGAGACTTGTTGCTCGCGTAATTTTCCTTCAGCTGCACTGACGTCTGTGTAAAGCAGTGGGAAGCAGAGACGTGGAGCTCACCTGCAGCAGAGACGCGCGGCTGCAGGGTTCACTTCGGGTGTAATCCACGGGAGAGTCACGGAGACTGAGGAGGAGCGGGCTTTGGAACCGCAACATCCACCGTATCCTCCTCCCCATATGCACCTCGCACTCCCCCCCCCCCCCCCCCCCCCCCCCCCCTCCCCCCCGTGCCCTCCACACACTGCCGCCCCCCCTCCCCCCTGTCACTGACGCGATTGTGAGAACTGCGTGACGTGCGTCTCGTATATTTCTCAAAGAGGAAAAAATGTGAACCAGAAAGGAGGGAGGCGCGTGTGTACGGTCTGCCATGTAAACATTAATATTAGAACAGGCGACTTTGAATAATTCTCAATGTGAACTAGAAACTTGCAATGGCTGAAGCCATTGCGATTGACTGCGGAACAGATCTAATGTGGAAATCTGCTAAAAAAAATCCTTGAAATCCTTTAAAAGGCCTTGAAACTGTTAAAATACTTGATAGATATTTGAAACTCCTGAAGTCCTTGAAATTGTTGAAACCTTTAAACTCCTGAAATCCTTGAAACTGTTGAAACATTGAAACTCCTGAAATCCTTGAAACTTTTTTAAACCTGGAAACTGTTGAAAGTGTGGAAACTCCTGAAATCCTTGAACCTCCTGATATCCTTGAAACTGGTTACATTCTTAAACAGTTGAAATCCTTGAAACTACTGAATGTATTGAAAGTGTCCTTGAAACTGAAAAATCCCCTCACCGCTGAAACAATTTGGTTCCTGTAACTAAGGAAACCTGGTCTGTGGTCATTATCTGGTGGTGGTCTGAGTCTTCGTTTGGGTCTTGGTCTGGTGGTATAATGCAACCTATTAGGTTGCATTATACTGGTTTACATGGAAAAATCCCTATTAGGTTGCATTATACTGGTTTACATGTACAAATCCCTATTAAGTTGCTTTATACTGGTTTACATGTAAAAACCCCTATTAGTTTACATTATAGTGGTTTACATGTAAAAATCCTTATTAAGTTGCATTATACTGGTTTACATGTAAAAACCCCTATTAAGTTCCATTATACTGGTTTACATGTAAAAACCCCTATTAAGTTCCATTATACTGGTTTACATGTAAAAACCCTATTAAGTTGCATTATACTGGTTTACATGAAAAAACCCTATTAAGTTGCATTATACTGGTTTACATGGAAAAATCCCTATTAAGTTGCATAATACTGGTTTACATGGAAAAATCCCCATTAAGTTGCATTATACTGGTTTACATGAAAAAAACCCTATTAAGTTGCATTATACTGGTTTACATGGAAAAATCCCTATTAAGTTGCATTATACTGGTTTACATGGAAAAAACCCTATTAAGTTCCATTATACTGGTTTATATGTAAAAAAAAAACCTATTAAGTTGCATTATACTGGTTTACATGGAAAAATCCCCATTAAGTTGCATTATACTGGTTTACATGAAAAAAACCCTATTAAGTTGCATTATACTGGTTTACATGAAAAAAACCCTATTAAGTTGCATTATACTGGTTTACATGGAAAAATCCCTATTAAGTTGCATTATACTGGTTTACATGGAAAAATCCCTATTAAGTTCCATTATACTGGTTTACATGGAAAAAACCCTATTAAGTTGCATTATACTGGTTTACATGTAAAAACCCCTATTAAGTTGCATTATACTGGTTTACATGGAAAAATCCCCATTAAGTTGCATTATACTGGTTTACATGAAAAAAACCCTATTAAGTGGCATTATACTGGTTTACATGAAAAAAACCCTATTAAGTTGCATTATACTGGTTTACATGGAAAAATCCCTATTAAGTTGCATTATACTGGTTTACATGGAAAAATCCCTATTAAGTTGCATTATACTGGTTTACATGGAAAAATCCCTATTAAGTTGCATTATACTGGTTTACATGAAAAAAACCCTATTAAGTTGCATTATACTGGTTTACATGTAAAAACCCCTATTAAGTTGCATTATACTGGTTTACATGGAAAAATCCCTATTAAGTTGCATTATACTGGTTTACATGGAAAAATACCTATTAAGTTGCATTATACTGGTTTACATGGAAAAATCCCTATTAGGTTGCATGATTACACTGAAGTCCTTGAAACTGCTGAAGTCCTTGAAACTGCTGAAGTCCTTGAAACTGCTGAAGTCCTTGAAACTGCTGAAGTCCTTGAAACTGTTGAAGTCCTTGAAACTCTTGAAATCTTGAAACTGCTGAAATCCTTGAAACTGTTGAATCCTTGAAACTGTTGAATCATTGAAACTGTAGAAATGTCTGAAAGAGCTGAAGTCCTATTAAAATTGCATGGGCCTATTAAAATGCATTGCAGAATTCTCAATGCAGATTTTTGTCCGATTGCGGAAAAACCGGAAATCGCTGAAGTCCCAAAAGTAATAGCAATAATCTCCCAAACATGTGGAACGTTTTGATGTATAACTTGTGGAAATTGTTGAAAATGTGAAAGCTGTGAAACGTGTCAAAAAAAATGACGGAATAAAGAAATACAAAACCAATGGTTGACTGCGGAAGGTTCCGCAGTCAATCAATTATTCATCAATATAACATTATGGGTCTGGAATCTCAGTCCTAGATCTACAGCCTTTTATTTAATTCAATGGAAATGTGTAGCGCCCTATGTCATAACAAATCAAACAGTTCAAACACAGAAAATGGAATAATAACAAACACATTGGAGCCATTAGTCCATAGGGAGTGGGACTGAGGCTATAGATCCAGGACTGAAACTGTAGGTCCAGGACTGAAGCTGTAAATTCAGGTCTTAGGCTGTGGGTCCAGGATTGAGGCTGTGGATTGAGGCTGTGGGTCCAGGACTGAAGTTGGAGCGAATAACTCCTTCCAAACCCTTGTGTGAATTACATATCTGTTTGAACGTTCCCCTTCCTCTTCGCTAAAGCACATTGAATTGTGTATGTCTTGTGCTATACAAATTACCTGGACTGGTCTTGTTGCTGCAGATCTGAAAGTGTAGAATGCTCTGTGCTTTTTCTTCGTCCTGCTCTCGGGCTCGTACAGCGTGAAGCTCAAAATCAAGATTAATTGCTCTGCGGTGTTTTTGCTGAACTCTGGCCTGGTCCTCGATGGGGAAACTCCACAGTCCTCGTCTCTCCTCCACCTGTGGCTGATGAGGCACAAAATGTATTCTGGGAGATTAATCTCGTCCAGAATTAAGGTCAAGTATCCGGCATTTGTCTCCTTGTGGATATAACTTCTTTAAACTTTGAGACAGTTTGAGACAATATATTAAAGTTGGGGTACCTGACTTTATTTTAGTATATAAGAATACATGTAGTTTGTCCAACAGAAAGAGTGTTATCAAATGCTCAAGTCAGACCTTTCCATGTTTTCTCTAGTGTAAAAAAGTCCTAGGTGTCACTATTTGACTCTTTGGGCGAGGAGCTCATTGGTTGACTGAGGGTGGTCCTCTCTCTTTCACTTCTCTGTAGATCCAGGACTGAGGCTGTAGATCCAGGACTGAGGCTGTAGATCCAGGACTGAGGCTTTAGATCCAAGACTGAGGCTTTAGATCCAGGACTGAGCATGTAGATCCAGGACTGAGGCTGTAGATCCAGGACTGAGCATGTAGATCCAGGACTGAGCATGTAGATCCAGGACTGAGGCTGTAGATCCAAGACTGAGGCTTTAGATCCAGGACTGAGGCTGTAGATCCAGGACTGAGGCTTTAGATCCAGGACTGAGGCTGTAGATCCAGGACTGAGGCTGTAGATCCAGGACTGAGGCTGTAGATCCAGGACTGAGGCTTTAGATCCAAGACTGAGGCTTTAGATCCAGGACTGAGGCTGTAGATCCAGGACTGAGGCTGTAGATCCAGGACTGAGACTGCAGATCCAGGACTGAGACTGCAGATCCAGGACTGAGACTGTAGATCCAGGACTGAGGCTGTAGATCCAGGACTGAGACTGCAGATCCAGGACTGGGGCTGGGTGTGAATAGCTGATATGGTATTTTTTTATTTCACAGTGTGTGTATATCTCATCACCAGCTTCATTTTTCATTTCCAAAATAACATTTACATTCCTCAGAAGCAGCTGCGTCAACTCTTTGGGGATTAAGGTTCTCTCTGAATAAACAACCACCAAACACACAAAACCACGCCAGACACCACTCTGGACCAGTCTTCCTGAAAATGTGAGACAGGCTTCTTCTCTGACAATGTTCAAGTCCAGATTCAAAACAGTTATATTTCACTGCAACAACTGACAGATTGTATCTTCATTCTTTTTAATTACAGTACAATGTTAATGTTGCTTTTCTTGTTTTGTTCTTGTTGCCTTATGCCGCGTGCAGACTGGATCATTCGTTGCGTCGGCTTTCAATGCAAACCAATGTTGATGCGCGTTCTAGCGTCAAAACGCATCAGCGCCTCGGAATGCATGCACGGACTGCTCAGTAGAGACGCACGGACTGCGCAGGAAAGTCGAAGGGGAGGAGCAGGAGCGGAAAATCGACGCACGCAGGAGATAAACTTTTCTCAACCTTTCCTCGGGACGTTTGTGCAGCAACCAGAGAGCCGCAAAGTAGTCAAGGGGACATTAGCGGTCTGAGCGAGCAGACTGAAAATACTTGTAAACAGCCAAAACAGGAGCTTCACCAGGACTCGAACCAGGGTTGACAATGGGGGACATAGTGCTTGTTAACATGTGAGTTTTCATGCTCCCGTGACTTTATGCAACTGCTTCGAGTGTGTTCACAGATGCGGAAATACCGTTTAATAATAAAATTAACTTATTGCGCACCTCCGTGAACACATACTACTGATATATAAAGTCCGTGGAAGGTCTCTGAACACAGACACGCTGCAAAGCTGCATTATTGGAGAAGATCTGTACACAAGAAGCCGCTAGCTAAACTCTGTAAGCATCAGAGCCCGTCGGCTACTTCTGCCACTTCCGGCGCGCGCCAGGACTTCTGGTCTGAAGACCCCTGCGTCTGAAAACTAGAGAATGTGCGTCTGGTAAGCAAGGCTTCAGCATTTCAGCGTTGGCGGTCTGAAAGCACCATTATGTTTGAACTGTGCTGAATAAATAAACTTGCCTTGCCAATCCATCGACTGCACACAGCAAACACTGGAACAACACATTCATGTAAGTTTTCAGGTCCAGACTCTCTCTGGTCTCTCTCTGGTCTCTCTCTGGTCTCTCTCCGGTCTCTCTCACTTTTGTCTCTCTGATCTGATCTGTCTCCAAAGTGAGACAAAGTGAGTGAACCCCCTCGAAAAAGAGATGATTCATCTCCAGGGGAAATCCATAATAAGTAAATAAATATGTAAGACAGAGATCACCACCCTCACTCAGCCAATCAGCTCTTAGCCCAAAGCATCATGACTCACCGCGCTCTTGTTTTGTAATGAGATGAGACACCATGTTTTGTTTGGTTGTTAAGAATAATTTACTTTTCAAAGACGCTTTCTGTTAGAAAAACAACGTATGTATGTAATGGAGTGGCTCATTTAAAAACAGACACAGTGAGCCAGATGTGAACGTTTTCTAACACTGAAAACCAGGGAGGCGTAATATAAAACAAAAATTACGCCTCCGCAGGTAGAAAATCTGTGTGCTCCCACACCTGAACCCAACTCAAACTGATGACATCAGAGGTGTCTAAATAATGGCAGTGTCAGATTTTTACAGTATTTAATCATTGTGAAATGTCAGTGACATAGCATTTTAGAATTACTCTGTCTGACTCACTCATTCACTCATGACACTCATTCACCCTGAACATGTTTTAGTGGTTGGAGAAACCGAAAATGCAAAAAACCTCACTAAAAATATTATTTTAGTGACAGTGAATGAGTGAAGATCCTTGCTCTTACAGCAACTTCACTCAATACAATAAAGCTAACCCTAATATTAACCCTAATCATAACACACTAAAGCTGACCCTCACAATAACCCTAACCATAATACACTAAAGATAACTTTAATCCTAACTCCAATACACTAAAGTTAACCTTAATCCCAACCCTAATACACTAAAGATAGACCTAACCCTAATTAGAGCCCTACACTTGAGCCCTTGGCCCGAGGGGCCCGACAGCCCGAGGACCGGGCTTCGGGCCGATCACCGCATAATTACCTCGGACACGGGCCGAGCTCGGGCACTTTTATTTATTCTTTTTCAGAGCGGCAGATTACATTTACGAACGCACACAATGAATACAGCGTTCTATCACGCTGCAGTGTTTGTTGTTCTGTGTAGTATTGTCATTGACGACACATAGTGTTACCTTCAAGTGTGTTGTAGTTTATTGCGGCCTCTGGGTATCATACAGCTGTGTATCATACAGCTGTGTATCATACAGCTGTGCATCATACAGCTGTGCATCATACAACTGTGCATCATACAGCTGTGCATCATACAGCTGTGTATCATACAGCTGTGTATCATACAGCTGTGTATCATACACCCTCCGGGTTGTGTGTTTTTATCTCTGGTCCAGTCCCGACTGTAAACCGGGGTGACTGCCTCTACAGTCGCGTTGTGGCGCTCAACATGTGGCTCCAGTCTACATGCAGCACTTTTAACTTTATTTTTGTGAACAACTTTGGCCTGTTCTGGAAGCGTCACGTGGCCTATCGTCCAGATGGTCTGCACCCGAACAGATACGGCACCAGTTTGTTGACGGACTTCCTGCGCCATGTTGTTCAGTGCTCCCCGAGGGGGGCGTGACTGTTTACATCTGAGGCTTCTCGGCCCCCACCACCCCCCTCCTCTTCCTTACCAGCACCGGGTGAGTACTGTGGTGCAAACACTGACCCCTGTCCGTCTGGCAGTGTAACGACAGTCCTGCCACTGA
Source organism: Knipowitschia caucasica (assembly GCA_964034765.1). Taxonomy (NCBI): domain Eukaryota; kingdom Metazoa; phylum Chordata; class Actinopteri; order Gobiiformes; family Gobiidae; genus Knipowitschia; species Knipowitschia caucasica. The sequence continues at coordinate 10,133,401 of OZ035828.1, read as the reverse complement.
ACTGTGCTGACTCAGTTATGCATCTGGAACTTAACAAAGTACAACAGAGTTCACTTTTTAAACCAATAGAGACTGTGTGTGTTCCTCGCACCAGCTCAGAAATGTGTTTTAACTTGAATAAACACAAATTTAAAAGAAGGACAGCAGTTAGACGGTCCAACTCTGGAAATCTAATTCCAGTTCTTTGTAATCAATCAACTAAACCCACTGACACTGATATTAATTTTAACCTTGCTCTACTTAATGTCAGATCACTATGCAACAAATCATTTTTAATTAATAATTTTATCTGTTCGTATGATCTTGATTTTATGTTTATGACTGAAACATGGCTTGACCATAATACAGGAGATGCAGTTTTAATAGAAGCCTCACCACCAAATTTCAAATTTGAACATGAAACACGAGAAAATAAAAGGGGGGGGGGGCATAGCAGCAGTTTTTAAAGATCGTATTGTCTCCCATAGGGTGTCTCTTGGGAAATTTTCATCATTTGAGTATGTTTCTTTTAAAATAGAACAAAAGAAATCTTCTTCCATTCTTATTATTGTTGTGTACAAGCCGCCACAGTCATGCCATAGTTTCACTGATCATTTCACTGAGTTGCTTTCAGTTGTGTGCACAGATTTTGATGGTTTAGTCATTATAGGCGATTTTAATATTCATGTGGATAATGTTAATGACAGATACGCAAAAGAGCTGAGTTCCATACTTGAATCCTTTGGCCTCACTCAGCATGTGAGTGGCCCCACCCATAGCAGAGGACACACCTTGGACCTGCTTATCACGAAAGGGGTGAATATTTCAAAAGTTAATGTAGTTGATGTTGCTCTGTCGGATCATTTCTGTGTATTTTTTAACATGTGTTTTGCTACCAGACCACCCGCTAAATATGAAATTGTTAGAAGTAGACACTTAAATGAAAACACGGGTGAACTATTTATGGGAATGATCCATTTTGAGAACGCATCATGTTCTACTGTAGATGAACTGCTTAACTCTGTCACCTCTAGTGTGTTGAATGTTCTGGACGCCATTGCCCCTGTGAAGGTAAAAATGGTCACAAATAAGCAAAAAGCCCCATGGATAAAAGCAGGCCCGGTCAGGGCACAGAAGCAAGAGTGCCGGAGAGCAGAGAGAAAGTGGAGAAAGTCCAACCTCCAGGGTGATTATAGACTCTTAAAAGAGAAGTTGTGTGAGTTTAACAGAGTACTACGTAGAACAAGAGAATTATACTTTTCTGAAACTATTGAAGGCTGCAGCAACAATCTGCGTGTTCTATTTTCAACAATCAATAGATTAACGAATCCCCCTGTTGAGTTGCCATTAGAACACTACTCCAAATCCAGGTGTAATGAGTTTGCACAGTTCTTCAGAGACAAGGTTCAGGGTATCAGAAATGCCATCACCTCTACAACACAAGTAACAATGCAACATCCAGTGAGGCTTTGTGAGCTAGCTCAATTTGCACCTGTCAATGATGAAACTGTTAAAAAGATAATCACAGGTCTTAGTTCCTCTACCTGCAGTCTGGATGTACTACCTCCTAGATTTCTGAAGTCTGTTATGTGTAGTCTATTACCCTCATTGACACAAATAGTAAACATGTCTTTTTTATCTGGAACATTTCCAATGGCCCTGAAAAAGGCAGTCATTAGGCCCCTCCTAAAAAAGAGCAGTTTGGATGCTGCGGTACTTGAAAATTACCGTCCCATCTCAAATCTGCCTTTCATGGGAAAAATTCTTGAAAAAGTTGCCTACCAACAACTTACTGAATTTTTAATATCTAATGACTCATTTGACATGTTTCAGTCTGGCTTTAGACCACACCACAGTACTGAGACCGCTCTAGTCAAGGTAAAAAATGATATTCGGCTTAACACTGATGCAGGAAAAGTCTCTGTTTTAGTCATGTTAGATCTGAGTGCCGCTTTCGACACCGTTGACCATGAGATTCTCATGCAGAGACTGGAGGACTGGGTTGGTGTTGCTGGTACCGCCCTAAGCTGGTTTAGGTCCTATCTAGAAGAAAGGAAGTATTGTGTGGAGATTGGAAACTATGTCTCAGATAATATGGCCCTGACCTGCGGAGTGCCACAGGGGTCGATTCTGGGACCTCTCCTGTTCAATATTTACATGCTGCCATTAGGTCAGTTAATTCAAAGTATGAAAGTGTCCTACCACAATTACGCTGATGACACTCAGATCTATGTCTCACTGACTGCAGGAGAGCATGGGCCGGTGGACTCACTCCTTCGCTGTATCCAGCGGATCAGTGAGTGGATGCAATGCAATTTTCTCCAGCTAAATGCGGACAAAACCGAAATGATTGTCTTTGGTCCCGAGAAACAAAGAGAGACCGTCATTTGTCACCTTCAGTCTCTCTCCCTAAGGCCCTTAAATAAGGTCAGAAATCTGGGAGTAATAATGGACTCTGACTTAAACTTCAATAGCCACATTGGATCGCTAACATCAGCAGCTTTTTATCATCTGAAAAATATTGCCAAAATTAAAAATATTGTGTCCAGGGCAGACTTGGAGATTCTTATCCATTCTTTTGTTTCCAGTAGGCTGGATTACTGCAATGGCCTGCTCACAGGTATCTCCAAACATGCAGTAAGACAGTTGCAGTATATTCAAAATGCTGCAGCCCGAGTCCTGACTAGAACCAGGAAGTACGACCACATTAGTCCGGTCCTCAGGTCTCTGCACTGGCTTCCCGTGGCCCAGAGAATAGACTTTAAAGCAGCTCTCCTGGTGTACAAGTCTCTCCATGGCCTTGCACCAAAGTACATCCATGATATGCTAGTCCCATATGAACCAGCCCGGACTCTGAGGAGCGCAGGGACGGGACTCCTGTTAGTGCCCAGAGTCAGGACTAGACAGGGGGAGGCTGCTTTTCAGATTTATGCAGCTGGAGTCTGGAACGGTCTTCCTGAGGATGTGAGACTGGCTGCCTCTCTGTCAATGTTCAAATCCATGTTAAAGACTTTTCTTTTTTCCCGTGCATACAACTAGAGAATTTTATCTTTTTAACACACCTTGTTATTTATTGTTGTAACTTTTTGTGTTTTTAACTATTTTATTGTTTTTAATTACTTGTGTGATTTTTATGTTTTTAAATTACTTATGTGATTTTAATGCTTTTTAATTACATATGTGTTTTTAATTGTATTTTAATGGTGATGATTTGTGCATTGTGTGGTGTGGACTGTGAGGCGCTTTGTGTTGCCCTGTGCAGGAAAAGCGCCCTATAAATAAAGATTGATTGATTGATTGATTGATACAGCTGTGTATCATACAGCTGTGTATCATACAGCTGTGCATCATACAGCTGTGCATCATACAACTGTGCATCATACAGCTGTGTATCATACAGCTGTGCATCATACAGCTGTGTATCATACAGCTGTGCATCATACAGCTGTGTATCATACAGCTGTGTATCATACAGCTGTGTATCATACAGCTGCGGCCGTTCACTCCGCACATACAGAACTCATTCCAACACATCACTGCCATGTACTGTATAACTCCGCCCTCTAGCCGGGCCTGTGTTCATATCAGTGGGGGAGGGTCCCAGCCAGTGGCGGCCGGCCAATAGAGGGCGCTAGGGCGCCGCCCCACCACTCACAACTTGCCATGTTACCTTGAATAAAACGTTAAAAAAAATAATAACATTAAAATATTTCGAAATGTATGTGTGTTTTATTTCAGATGTGGAAGAAATACTTTATAGTTTATGCTGAGTTGGATTGATTAAGCTCATCAGCGTTGTCTGTGTCGGACTGAGGACGTATTTCCGCCTCAGGGCGCAAAAGATTGCGCCCTGAGCCGTCTATGGACTCTCGTTAAAAGTTGTACATGCGCAGTAGCTCCTCTTCAATGCAAGAGATAAGACGATTTGGGGGCGCAGGAGAAGTGCGCCCTGAGGGGGCGGGATCGCCCGCGACCTGTACTGTCACTGTTTGTGACGTCCGTTTACAGTGATTGACAGGTCAAGCTGTGGGAGTTTGAGACGAACGTAAAGAGACGCAAAATGGAGAACGAGAAAAAGAATAATTCAGTTAGATCACTCAAAACAATACCGTTTGAGAGAAGATCATACCAGGAGAAGGTTGAGGTTAAAGAGCTTGGACCTGATCAGCCAAATATTACCATTAGTCAGCAGTCCAGGACCTGGTTCAGCGCCAAATCTTGGCTAGCAGCATGTAGCGAGGCTAATGCTTTATTTTGCTTTCCATGCCTCTTGTTTCAAACATCAGGATCTGACCCAGCATGGATCAAGACAGGTATGACTGATCTGAAGCACTTTTTAGAAAAGGCAAAGAAGCATGAGCAGACTGGTATCCACATGCAAAATTCCCTCAAATTAGCTATGTTTGGGAAGATAAATATTTCATCCCAGCTGGATGAAAGCTACAGGGTAGGGATCAGAAAGCACAATGAGGAGGTTGACAAGAATAGGCACATCCTATCAAAAATAATAGACTGTGTCAAATTCTGTGGTGCATTTATATCTAGTCATCATATTCATAGCCCCCCCAGTAGAAAATTCCACCAGCCGCCACTGGTCCCAGCTCAAAAGTGGCCAAAATGACGTGCGCTGACATGGTTGCAATACCACCCCGGGCCGTTGGGGGTGGACCCAGAAGAAGAATTAGCCAATGCTAACATATAGCATTGGCAGACCTCTCAAAAACGTCTTTACAAGATGGTCCAAAAGTTGGCTCTTGGCCCAAAGCTCCATTCCACATGTGTGTCAATGCTGAGGGGGGTGAATTTTTTTGGACCACTCTAGTTTAGTCGCGGGGAATTTTTGAAGTCTCTCGTTCAAATGAATGGAGCTGCGCCGGCTGACGCATGCGCAGATGCGTTTTTTCACAATTTTCTTGTGGGCGGGACCACTCGCGGCCATTTTGGATTGCTCCATGAAAGCGAATTTCCTGGCCAACTCCTATGAACGGCGGAGATAGGCGTGACTCTGTCCGTTAATATATACAGTCTATGGTTCATATCAGTGCGCGGCACTATATACTACGCTAAAACATTGTTATGGGAGGTTAAAAAAAATAAAACATTTCTGGCTTGATACGGGTTCGGGCCTGAGAATTCTGAAAACTTGTCGGACCGGGCCGGGCTGGGGCGCCACCCTTTCAGGCCAGGGCCGGGCTCGGGCCCAGATAATAGGCCCGTGCAGGGCACTAACAATACTCTACTCTACACACTGAAGTTAACCTTAACCTTAATCCTAATACACTAAAGCTAACCTTAATCATATTACACTAAAGCTAACCTTAATCCTATTACACTAAAGCTAACCTTAATCCTGTTACACTAAAGCTAACCTTAATCCTATTACACTAAAGATAACCTTAATCCTATTACACTAAAGCTAACCTTAATCCTATTACACTAAAGCTAACCTTAATCCTGTTACACTAAAGCTAACCTTAATCCTATTACACTAAAGCTAACCTTAATACAAGCCTAATACACTAAAGCTAACCTTAACCCTAACCCTAGTTCACTAAAGCTAACCTTAACCCTAACCCTAATTCACTAAAGCTAACCTTAAGACAGACACATACGCAGAGACCAGCATCACGATTACATTAAAGAGGGTTATGTCACAGTTTTAGGTCCATAAGACTTATTCTAGAGTTTGTATATTTGAGCTAAAACACTGTCTCTGCTCGTGTGTGTTTTACTCCCACATCCTTAGTCACACAGTTCCCTCACTGACGCACAAACCAACAAACGCACAAACGATAAGTCTTATGAAAGAGAAAAGTTACAGTATGTGGCGTCGTCCCCACACAACCTCAAGAGAATAAAAGTTAAGGTTATATCAGCGACAATTAAAGCTGAGATATGTAACTTTCAAATCACTTAAGTACTGAACAGTGGTGATCTTTGTGTGTGTAATTGTGCGACATCATACAGTATATAACATGACATATACTGTACCTTTGTTTAACTCTCTGCTCTCTCTCTGGTCTTTCGCTGGTCTCTCTCTCTGGTCTTTCGCTGGTCTCTCTCTCTGGTATTTCGTTGGTCTCTCTCTCTGGTATTTCGTTGGTCTCTCTCTCTGGTATTTCGCTGGTCTCTCTCTCTGGTCTTTCGCTGGTCTCTCTCTCTGGTATTTTGTTGGTCTCTCTAATCGGTCTTTGGTCTCTCTCTGGTCTCTCTTTGATCGCACTCTGATCTGGTATTTCTTTCTGGTCTCGCTGTGTTCCTTCTTTGTTCTCTCTCTATGGTTTCTCTCCATAGTCTCTCGCTGGTGTCTCCGGTCTCTTTTGTTCTTTCTCTGTTCTCTCTCTGGTCTCTCTCTGGTCTCTCCCTCTGGAATATATAAACTATAGAACCAAACTGTTTTGAGGACGAGGACGATGGATTTTTATTTCATATTCAGAACTGGTTTGAAAATTGGGGACCCTCGCTTTAATGACTAACCTTTTTATGACTGCTGTATTGTGATGGTCTCTGCCATCTCTGTCAGGATTATATATTTATCATATATTTAGAACATTTGCATTTTCAATATTGATCTAAAATGGTGCTAGATAAGAAAGATCTGTATTCAGCCTCTGAACGACACGTCAGCAGAAACATCGAAGGAGAATCTCACACCACGGGGGAAGTTGAACTTTTTAAATTACAGAAAATAATGTTGTGTAAATGACAAAGCAGATACCATGTGGTCAAATGTTAATTCACCACCTGCTTGTCCTTGTCTCCTGGTACCAGCTGCCATCTCCAAACTCACATTATTTAGATGCAAAGGTACACAATAATCCCTCTGCTCTACTCTACACTACTCTACTCTACTCTACTCTACACTAGACTACGCTACACTACGCTACACTACACTACGCTACACTACGCTATACTAGACTACTCTACACTACTCTACACTACACTACACAACACTAGACTACTCTACACTAGACTACTCTACACTACACTAGACTACTCTACACTAGACTAGACTACTCTACACTACACTAGACTACTCTACACTACACTAGACTACTCTACACTACACTAGACTACTCCCCTCTTCTCTTCTCTACTCATCTCTACTCTACATTGCACTAGAATACTCGACTCAACTCGACTCGACACAGCACGACTCGACTCTACACTACACTACACTAAACTACACTACTCTACACTACTCTACACTACTGTACACTACACTACTGTACTCCACTCCGCATTACACTACACTGCACTAGGCCTTTCATGCATGAATTATGATAGGCTTCTACAAGATTTTTTCCCCAAGTGTTTTAATTACTCTAGTCTTGAGGCATGAAAAGATAGAAAATATTCTAATTTTGAAAAATCATGAATTCTCCATGGAGTTGGTGACATGTCCATTTGAGTCACGGAATAAGAATACTGAAAACACCATGGGCTTTTTTTTTTTTAATCTTTAGCATTGTTTTTTTTCTTATTTTAACACATTCCCAAACTGTAAAATGTGTTGTCTGAAACATTGACTAAAGAAAAACACATTTGCTGACTAAATGACTGAACTACTATAATGAATTTGACTGGTACTAATCGGCATAGAACTAACTGCTAATTTACACATGACGCGTTACAGCACGTATGCGTTATAACATTTTTCCATGTTAACCAATGGGGATATTTACACTACTAGTGTTATACACGTGTATGACGGACGTAATGACGCGAGGCTGCGCCTAATTTAGGATTGATTTCTAATTTTGTGCGCGCAGCAACGCGTCTCCCATGGAAAACACATGTAAAACATGATTTTTTGTGACCCTTGGATTTAGATCGCATACACACACAGCACTTGTATCTAAACAATAGGAGGAGGACTGGCAGGTTTTTACAGTGATTCTGGACATCGTTTTTTTTTTCATTCATGAAGCCTCGCGTCTGGTCACACCAGCCCACAGAGACCATGAGGACAAACACATGCATGTGATTTGTGTTGCTCTATATCAGTCCTCTGGCCCGTACTGTCCTCTACACTGCTCCATAGACTACACAGGGACAGCATCAGAAGCCTCAGACCTGCGCGCACGGCCAGTGTAGATCAACGCGCTGTCAACGCGTACGCGCTGTGGATGTGTAAATTCCCTGACAAGACTTTCAATACTGTATAGACTTGTACATCTTAGATATTTGAGTATGACATACCCTAATGAATCCATAGAAACGTCTTCAGTTCACCCAGTGCAATGCCCAGGAGTTTTTTTTTCCATTTTGCAATGCATGGAGGTCTGAGGTGACCATTACAGTATATCATCAATCAGCTCATTCGGAATTTGATGAATGAAGGGCTCCTCCCTCAATCTTCACCTACCACACTCCTAAAAAGTAAAGAGTAACAAATTACTCTTTACCCTCAAACTTATTTTCTTTGGCTTTGCAGACATGTCTGCTATCTATATTTTTGTGTTTTTGAGCTCGGTCAAGTCGGACAGCACCATTTCCCTAAGCCTCTTCATTTACCTCAAATTCCTCAGCATCTTCTCCTTCTACATCTTCAACTGCACTGTGACAGCTGTTACCATTTACTAATTGTCTTTTGTCTGGTACCTTTCTTCATCATTCCCACAAACATCACCCTCACTTGAGTCAGATGGTAGTTCCTGGACTGTCCTGTTGGCTTTTCTATTCTGCTCTGGCCCTGACCGCTACAAAACACATGGAAAAGGACAATTATGATATGACTAATATTCACAAGATATAATATATCAAATAATGTTATTTATTTGCAGCCAAAAATATTTATACTGCTAAACCTTCCTAGAATATAAAGTATGAACAGATTTTCCTCTTTCACTAAGCACATTTTCTCTTTTGTCGGTCATCTTTTTTTGAGAGTTTTTTTTTTTTACATTTGTATGTTTACCAGGATGTAGCAGTGCATATGGGAAGACACACCAGGGTCCACTACAGTGACCAAAGTGCAACTGTGACTTTAAAACTCACACAAATGGAAGAAAACAACTATAGCTCTCCACTGTAGTGACAACTATGCATGAAAGGGCTAGACTACCAGGACTCGACTCTACTCTACTCTACTCTACTCTACTCTACTCTACTCTACTCTACTCTACACTACTCTACACTGCTCTACACTGCTCTACTCTGTATTTGACTCGTTGGGCTGAGTGAGTGAGTGGTCCTCTCTGTGTCACTTCTCTGTTTAAAAAAGCTGATGTAAAGATGTGAGAGGATAGACGTACATGATGTGAAAACCAGTGATAGAAGTAACATTTTTAGAGCCAGAAGTTTACTTTCTGGACCATAAACCACTACTATTTTCATTTTCTTTTAGCCTGTGTTCCAGCCAATATATCGAAGTATATATAAGAATTGTTTATATATGCATTTTTATCTATTTATAGTTTCCTCACAATCCCTGTTTGTGACTTCCTTCTTCTTCCTCAGTGTATTTTGAGTTTGACGTGATCCTGTAGCCGGGACACGTTACCTGCAGCGATGGTGGTGTCTGGAGGTGAATCCACAGAAAATATGGGTCTTGGCGTCAGTGCGAGATTCACCTTGACCTCCCAGCCGTGAGAGCGCGGGCACCAAGGCTTTTTCAATTCAGTTAAATTTATTTGCACATAGCCCTAAATCCCAGCTGTAGTTACCTCGAGAGACTTTACAAAGTTGATTCGCTAACACAGATCAGAGAATCAAACAGTTCAACCACAGGAAATGCAATAATAACAAACACATAGAGCCTTTGGTCCATAAGGAGCAGATGACCACTGTCCAGAAATGTGAATAAATGTGCAGAAATGTCCCAGATCACTGTTTTGAGACCCTCCTGCCTCAGAGAAGAACTACTCAGAAAACCAGGACTGAGGCTGTAGATCCAGGACTGAGGCTGTAGATCTAGGACTGAGACTGTAAATAAAGGACCAAAGCCACGCAATGCAGGACTGAGGCAAGGGGAGACAGTCCACTGGTGCAGACGAAGGAGGCTATATTCAGGAGTCCCATTCATGCCATGAAACAGATAACGGAACTGCGGGTGAATTGCAATGAACAGACTACAGCTGAAGTCAAAATGATGACAGATAAAGTGGGAAGAGGAGAGGATAGTGCTGTTACCAGACTTCTCCCAGCAAAGTGTCTCCATATGAGGATACCAGGATGTAACCGCTCAAGCCCTCTGCACAAACTGAGGAGGAATGCGCCGTGAGTGACTCTTACATAAACCGGACAGAAACAGGAAGTCAAGCGTTGGATCGACTTCGACAATGTGTTAGAAGCGTCAAAAACCCTCAACAGCATGAGTCAGAGTTCTCCTCTGCTTTTTTTCTAGTCTGTAATGAAGACTTTTTAGCTTTTTTTTTACTTTTCATCAATCAATCTTAATGTTCATGTTACAGACGGCTGATTACAAACAGAATACAAAGATCATCCGGGACTGGATAATGTACCCAGATGAGTGGAAATTCAATAAAAGAAAACATGAACCCGATAAGAATCTATATACAGATGAACAATAGTAACCCAGTCCCGCCTCAGTACAAACGCAGATCTTTCTTGTCTCAGTATACATACAACCCTATCTTGTCTAAGTATACGAGCAGGCTCAGACCATTCTTGTCTCAGAATACATACAGACCTGTTTTGTCTCAGTATACATACAAACCTCTCTTGTCTCAGTATGCATACAGATCTATCTTGTTTCAGTATACATATCGATATTTCTTGCCTCAGTATACATGCAAGCTCAGATCTCTTTTCTCTCAGTATACATACAGACCTCTCTTGGTTCAGTATGCGCTCAGACCTCTCTTGTCTCAATGTAAACCATAGTATAAACACAGACCTGTAGTCTCAGCATACATACAGACTCAGACCTCTCTTGTCTCAGCATACATGCAGACTCGGACCTCTCTTGTCTCAGTGTACATACAAGTTCAGATCTCTCTTGTCTCAGTGTACATACAAGGTCAGACATCTCTTGTCTCAGTGTACATACAAGTTCAGACCTCTCTTGACTCTTGTCAGTATACATACGGGCTCAGACCTCTCTTGTCCCAGTATACACGCAGACTACTCTTGTCTCAGAATACATACAAGCCAATCTTGTCTTAGCATACATGCAGGCTCAGACCTGTCTTGTCTCAGTATATATACAGATCTTTCTTGTCTCAGTGTGCATACAGACCACTCCTGTCTCAGTATACATATAGATACAGTAGATACTTTATTGATCCCCGTAGGATCCACTGGGTAGAGCCGGACGGGCCACAGCAGCAAAGATGGAGTAGCCTCTGGGTGGAGCAGGATGGGTCACGGGAGCAGAGGTGGAGTAGCCGCTGGGTGGAACAGGATGGGTCACGGGAGCAGAGGTGGAGTACTGTAGCTGCTGGGTGGAGCAGGACAGGGCACAGCAGCAGAGATGGAGTAGCCTCAGGGTGAAGCAGGGCAGGCCACAAGGTGGAGCAGCCGTTTGAACCATTTTCTCTGCTCTATTTCAAAGTAAAAAGCTGAATACTTCATTAGCGTTTTTAAAAAGTTAGCATTCCTCCAGTGGATTTTCACCTGATCCGCTTGGTTTGGACCATGAATCCTCTCTGCTCTGGTCTGGACCAGTGTCACTGAACCCTGTGGACCATGAACACTGTACTGCAGCAACATCTCAGGTGGAAAAAAGCAAGAAAAATAACAATTGTGAAACACAAAACAACAACTGTTTCAGAGCTACTCAGGACCTACGGCCGTTTACCAGCGCATTCAAAAGATGTAGTTATAGACCACTTCTGTCCCCGTATACATACAGCGTTAGACCTCTCTAGTATCAGTATACATTCAGGGTTAGACCACTCCTGTCTCAGTATACATCTAGGCTCAGATTCGCCACAATTTTGAGATATTTTCTTTTCATGTTTTTGTTTCGCACTGTGAGTAATCCCACATTCTACCGTTTGTTTGTAAAACATTCTTAAGTATAATCATCACAAAAAGAGCCTTAGTATGTACGGAACATCTGCTATGAAGGACTCTGCACTTATCAATAACCGAAGATGAGATGTGGAGACAGGAAGCAGCCGCAGGTGCCGCTCCCTGGGTTTGTTTTGAGACACATCCGAGCGTGAAATGCGTCAGACATAAATGCCATCTGTATCCTCGGTCCTGATCCCAGCCTCTGAAATTACCATAGATATTTATGTTGTGGAGTGAAGACCTAAATACAATGATTACGGCGTTTCTGAATTGTTAAGTTTCGTTTACATCTTTGAAAACGTGAAGCAAAAAAAACAGCAGCATTTTACAGCATTAAAAGCAGGAGTTTTTAGTAACCCATGGATAAGGTGCATTAGGAAAATCCTGTTGCAAAGGTTCAAGTCAATTTATTTGTAGATTCACCAACAGCAGATCAGAGAATCAAACAATATCAAACATAGGAAATGCAATGATAACAAACATGCCACTTAAGTGGAACTTCAGGCTGGTAGACTACCCATGCATGTCCACCAGGCTGGCCCACTCTTTCCTCAGCTTCATCAACTCCCCTGCAGCCGTGCTAATCAAGCCAGTGCTTAAAAGCAGGACATCGCTCACCAAACAGCCTTTCAAGCAGCAACCACCTCCTCCCTACCTCTGCCTCAGGATTTAGTCGCACGCTCACGTCCACCCTGCCCTGTTGCCACCCGAGGATCATACGCTGCACCAGACACATATCCTCACAGAACAAGGCCTATGCGCCAAACCATTAAACTACAAACAACCTCGTGATCACTAAATCTTTTAATGTATCTTGTCTTGTGTAGTCTCTTTAGATTGAAACATAGGAGCCATTGGAGTCCAAACCTTTTAGTATGATCAACAGGTTTGTCTAGGGGCTGACAACCCGGATTGTAAAACTGTTTTGACTGGATTAGAGCTCTTCTGATCTTTATATATCTTTAGCTATGACAGAGATGAAGTTAGCTGAATGACAGCAGCAACACTAGCGCCAGTAACTTGACTTTTGTGTCACAATTTAAAATAAAGCCTGTATACAAGTTGGAACATGTGTTCCCAAAGACGTGTGGGCCAAATAGAATGACACAGAGGGCTGCAATTGGACCACGGGCCTGCATCCCTCCTGCATTGACAAGGACCAGGTGTAGATCCAGGACAGAGGCTGTAGATCCAGGACTGAGGCTGTAGATCCAGGACTGAGGCTGTAGATCCAGGACAGAGGCTGTAGATCCAGGACTGAGGCTGTAGATCCAGGACTGAGGCTGTAGATCCAGGACTGAGGCTGTAGATCCAGGACAGAGGCTGTAGATCCAGGACTGAGGCTGTAGATCCAGGACTGAGGCTGTAGATCCAGGACAGAGGCTGTAGATCCAGGACAGAGGCTGTAGATCCAGGAATGAGGGTCCAGATCCTTTACTCATTCCTTACAACACATGTCATATTTAATAAAATACATCAACAAAACACACTTAATATTCCTTCAAACAGCAGAAAATAAGAAGCCCCTGCATATCTGTGGTTTAAAAGCAGCTCTGAACAAAATGTGTTTTTCAGCTGAGTTTTAAAAGGTCATGTTCTGTGAAGGTGCAGATTGGAGAGTGCCTTCCTGATCTGGTGAAAAATACATGAGGGTAAAATACATAAATGAGGTTAAACCCTAACTATTAAAAAAGCTCTGAGTATTTTGTCATTGAGAAATGACACACTGCTTGTGAAGATGTTGTTGGTGTTTATGTTAGGTTTGTTAGAATATACTGTATCTGCAGATCAGACACAGACGCCGGAGAAGGCACCAACTATTTACTCCATTTGAGAAATGTTCATTAAGGTTTGGAGATTAAACCCTGGCAGGAAAACTGACTCACTGATGTGCAAAACCCCCATGAGAGAAGAGAGGAGACATGAGAGAGGACCCGGAGGACAGAGAGGGCAGAGGAGAGAGAGAACAGAGAGCAAAGAGTGGAGATAGAAGGGAGAAAGGAGAGAGGAGAAAGAAATAGAGGGCAGAGGGGAGAGGCCAGTCCCTCTGCTCCTTAAAGTCCCAGCAGGAGGCCAGTCACTGTCCAGGACTCCCCTGAAAAATCAGTCCTATCTCAAGGGGACTTTCCTGGTTAAATAAAGGTTAAATAAAAATAAAAATAAACTCATCATAGCTCATCAGAGTCTGTGTTAGTTCATATGGCACTAGCATGTCGCAGATGTACTTTGGTGCGTGGCCATGGAAAGACTTATACACAAGCAATCCTGCTTTTGAGTCTATTCTCTGAGCAGGAGGAAGCCAGTGCAGATACCTGAGACCAGGACTAATGTGAGAGGCGAAACATGAGAGTTACAGCTGCCTGGTTCCCTTGTCTTAGGTGTTGTACCCGACTTACTGTATCTTGTATCACAAAATAGTTGTCTCAGAGGACTTTAAAAAGTTGTGGATCTACCAACAAAAATCAGAGGATCAAACAGTTTGAAACACAGAAATGTAACAATAACACATGGAGGCATTGGTCCACAGGGAGTGGGAGGAACATTATCCAGAAATGTTATTAAATGTGCAAAAATATCCCAGATCATCACTGTCTTTAGGCCCTCCTGCATCCGAGAAGAACCACTCTGAAACCCAGTGGGAAAAAAGTGAGAAATCTCAAGAAGGACACATCCTTGAGGATTCGTTCCCGTGGACAAACAGCCTTTTTCCACCTCTCATCCCTCCTCTCAGCTTCTAGTTCGTGCATTTGTTACTTAACGGCTTAATCTCTTGTAACCAGTGGGGGGCGGGTCCCAGCTCAAAATGGTCCATGAGCATGTAAGCTAACATGCTTGCAATCTCACTCGTGGCCAATGGGGGTGGACCCAGAGAGGGAATTACCAATGCTTTTGTATGGCGTCTTCTCGCCACTGGAAAACGTCTTTACAGGATGGTCCAAAAGTCGGCTTTTGGCCCAACGCTACCGTTCCAGATGTGTGTCAATGCTGACGGGACTATTTTTTGTTGGACCAGTCTAGTTCAGCCGCTATGGACTTTACAATGCATCTCAAATGAATGAGGCTAATGCCGGCTGACAAATGCGCAAATGCGTTTTCTCACATTTTCCTGCCCCACGGCCATTTTGACGTCTGTTAATATTTACAGTCTATGATTGTAACGCCCTTCTCACAAAAAAAAAACATCGGACATTGAACATTAGCCAAACTTTCTATGAATAAAAATAATTATTGTTAATGAAAGAATTCACCTTGCTTTTATCTTCCTTTATGTGTATACAGTTTAATTTGGATAAATTAGTAAGCTGGGGTTTAAGTAGGCATATGAAACACAGAAGTTGCCAAACAAAACTGTTTGAAATGGGTCCTTTCTGTCTTGTAAATTAAACAAATCCCGAGAGAAAAAGAGTGTAGATGTGTGCGAGGTTTAAATCGGAGATCTGCTGCAGAATAATGAGGAATAATTACTGATTATAGGAACACACGCTGCTGGTTTGGGAGCATTGTTGAGAAAGCTAATTATATCAGACAAATGACATGTGACTGGAGCCAATCTGCAGATGGAATTAGAGTATTTTTGAACATTATTGATTTGAATCTCATTTATCTTTTGCTCAAAATACATGTCCACACACGGTAAATATGATCATCTCTGGCTTCTATCATGACTTACATGTAAAAGTAAATTCCTCCAGCTCAGTAACCGTTAGTGTCACACTCACCATTTTGTGCTTACTAAATCTGTGGTTTAGCACAGGGACTGGCCTCCTGCTGGTGCTGGTCTACCTGAAAATGTGAGACATGCTTCAACTCTGACAATGCTCAAATCCAGGTTTCGCACAGTCCTGTTTCTCTGCAACATTATTCATGATTTCTTGTTTTGTTAAGCACTTTGTATGAACTATACAAAGAACCCTTGCCTTTCATTGCCTTGATCATGTTGGTTTCTCAAAGGGGAAAAAATTGGATTGCAGTAATCATCAAACTTACAATGAATAAAACAGGACCAGTTGTTATCGGATTCACTTCATCTCATAATAAGAAGCTCATTAAACTAAAGGATTAAAAGAGAAAGTCTTCGGGTGTGTGGGGTTTTTGTCAGCGTCCACAGCCACAGCTCAAAGTGAGACAACACTGACACTCACTGGTCAAGAGTGGAACTGCCACACAGACCAAGCACAGTATGTGTGGGTGCTGTTGTTGTTTCTCAGTTTAAGGTTTTGAGTCCAGTATGATCCTGGACTTGAAATCATTCCAGAGAGAGACCAGAAAGAGAGATCAGAGAGAGATAAATATCAGAGAGAGAGAGAGCAGAAAGAGACACCAAAGAGAGACAGAGACCAAAGAGAGAGACCTGAAAGAGACCAGAGAGAGAGAGAGAGAGCAGAAAGAGGGACCAAAGAGAGAGCAGATAGAGAGACCAAAAAGACACCAGAGAGAACAGACAGAGACCAGAGAGAGAAACCAAAGAGAGAGAGAGATCAGAGAAAGACCCAAGGAAGTCAGACCAGAGAGAAACCAAAGAGAGACCAGAGAGAGACCCGAGGGGAAGACAGACCAGAGAGAAACCAAAGAGAGACCAGAGAGAGACCCGAGGAAGACAGACCAGAGAGAAACCAAAGAGAGACCAGAGAGAGACCCGAAGAAGTCAGACCAGAGAGAAACCAAAGAGAGACCAGACAGAGACAACAAAAGCTGATCTAAAGATGTGACAGAGGCCAGAAAAGCATGTGAAAACTAGTGATGGAAAAAGACTGTTCTAGAAGCAGTAACCAGTGATTATAGTGACATTATTGTAGTGGTTTAAAATTCAGGTCCAACCCTCAGCCTTAAAGATGCCCAAACAACATCCACATCTTTACCTGCTCTGGCTTTGTGTCTCGTTCTGACGCTGATCGATGTCTCTATTTCATTTTCAACATGAGTTTTACCGCATCAGGTTGTTTCTCAGCTGAGTTTGGAGTTGTCACCTGGATTGACTTTGAATGCCGCAGACAGGCAGAAAATGTCAAGTGTAAGTGCTGAGGCATCTTCGAGTGAGAGGAATCTTAACAAGTGGGCTCTTTACAGATTCAGATTCAGTTTATTTGCTGTTTTCATACATCTGCAAAAGTACCCCATTGTGCCAGAGAGAGACCAGAGAGAGAGAGATCAGAGAGAGAGAGACCAGGGAAAGAAACAAGAGAGAGACTTGAAAGAGAGAACAGTCATTGAGACTAGAGAGAGATATGAGGGAGAGAAAGAGAGAGCAGAGAAAGAGATGGGAGAGAGCAGAGAGAGACCAGAGGGAAACCAGAAAGAGATGCCAGTAAGTCCAGAGAGAGAACAGAGAGAGAGAGAGACCCGGAAAGAGGTAAAGGTAAAGGTGCACTTTATTAATCCCTGTAGGGCAATTCAATCCTCTGCATTTGACCCATCCTGATGCCGCAAAGGCTTACGTCAGGAGCAGTGGTCGCCGTAGTAGAGTGGCCGGGAACCTATCTCCAGATGTTGATGTTCGACTTGGTCAAAACTACCGGAGCTGGAGGATTTACCTAGTCTGCATGTTTTTAGTGGTAGGGGAAACCGGAGTACCCGGAGGAAACCTATGCAGACACGGGGAGAACATGCAAACTCCACTCAGAAAGGCCCTGGTCTGACCGGGATTCGAACCCAGGACCTTCTTGCTGAGAGGCGAGAGTGCGAGACTCTGAGGAGCACAGGGACTGGACTCCTGTTAGTGCCCAGAGTCAGAACTAAACATGGGGAGGCAGCTTTTCAGATTCATGCTGCTAAAATCTGGAACAATCTTCCTGAAGATGTGAGACAGTCCTCCTCTCTGACAATGTTTAAAACCAGGTTAAAAACAGTCCTGTTTAGCAGTGCATACAACTGAGGGATTTTATATTTTTATCTTTCTTTTTAATGTACTGTGATTTTTTATGATTTTAATGCTTTCTTATTTTGTTCAGCACTTTGAGTTGCCTTGTGTATGAATTGTGCTATCCAAATAAATCTGCCTTGCCTTGCTATCCACTCAGCCACCGTGACGCCCAAGCTAAGTGAGGTGAACCCACTCTTACAGCAGGACTTTAGTTGTTGCTTGTTCTCTTACCTCCTTCGCAGATGAAGTTCTTCTTCAGGCGACAGTCAGCGCTCATCCATTGGCCCTGATCTCCCAGCGCTGCACACTTCCTCTTCTCTGGATTTATGGATCTGGAGGAGTTCCAGTTTCTGAACGAGGAGTCGCTGGAGTCGGACAAGACCCAGGTGTCCCGGAACAGGCCGATCCAGCACCGCACCGAGCGGGTAGGGTAATCATTCTGCAACTGTGTCTGCTGGGTCAGTCCACTCATCAGGTCAGTGTAGTGGATTCTGCAGTACCGCTGAGCCTCTAACCAAGATGTTGTGTTCGCATGACTTTGTACCCGCACGGTAGAGTTGGTGGACTCTGTGGAACAGGGGACTGGTTCAGAGCAGAGCACAAACAAACGCACACGCACACACACACTGAAGTTCTTGTGCTGTAAATTCACTAATTATCATTTTAAATGGATGTTTGTCTTAAGTCTGTTTATTTTGCAGTAAAACAAAAAAATCAAATCATATTCTTCATTGGCCTGTAACTCCCAAGGCGACGCCCTTGGTACTTGGTTCGCAGTATTCTATCAGTTTTCTACTGATAACATTTCACATTTTAAAACATGAAATGCTGTTCCATTGACTGTTTGCTGTCACAGCCGAAGAAAGGAGGGCTCTAAACAAGACTCTCCCTTTTGGAACAGAGCTGTGAGCTGCCTGTTCTGGAGGATCTTTATGAATCCAGACTTAAATCTAGCTCTTCAAACAAGCAATGGCTCCTGGAAAAGCCATGTTCCAGCTTCTTCCCTCTGGCAGAAGATATTGTTTGCTGAGATGTAGGACATCTTGATATGCTAACAGCTTCTTTCCACAGTCTGAACAAAGCGCTTTAATGATCTTGCAAATGTATTGAAACCGTTTTTGTTGATTGGTTTCACAGCGACAATTATTTCCTGTACTTTTTAGCTTGTCTATTGTATATACTTGTCTAGTGCAGTGGTTCCCAAAGTGGGGGTCCCGACCCCCCGGGGGGTCGCGGGAACCCCTGGGGGGGTCGCAAGATGATTTCCACACAAAAAAAAAAAGATTTGTTTTGCTCAAAAAAGCAAATATAAAGCCCTTAAATATTTATTTAGCATTTGATTTGTTTCAAAAGGACTACTTGTTAAATTGTGTGGAGACTATAATATATTTTAATAACGTTAGTAATTTTGTCCCAGTCATTGCAGCGTCAATCAAAATCATCACGTAACACAGCTCACATCATGCGCAGCGGCAAAGCGTGTCCTGCTGTTGTTTGCTAAAACTAAAAGTGTAGCAGGGCATTTATGATGGGGGTCGCGGGCTAAAAACTTTGGGAACCCCTGGTCTAGTGCACAGAGGCAGTTTTATTGCAAATAGCTGTAAAACTGAATACTGAATCTAAATCTGAAATGAAAAAGAAAACAGTCTTACTTCGTAGCAGATATGACAGTTGTATTTGCTCTCACAAGACTGATCGAACCACAGGCCAGCAGCGTTCACCCTGGCGCAGTTTTGAGGTCCTGTCCCATTGTTAGGTTGTCACAGGTGGTCGCTGCAACCTCGGCCGTGCAGGAGGTGGTAAACTAAAACCCACTGACGTGAGGAGCCAAGCATCAGGAAGGGAAACGAGGGCTCACAGCCTTCCAAACCAGACCCCCACCACATGGAAGAGAGTCTCATTGCTCCCTGTCCGGAGGTAACAGTCAGTCTGCCTTGACTACAGCATGGGCCTTGTGGACTTGCTTGATCCAGCCCTGGACTGGGAAATTGGGTGACCACTGGCAGACCAGGCCCCATGTTGTTGTAACCAGGCTCCACCCCAAACGCCCAAATTATAGAGTGCGTCCTGAAGGGAGAGATGGCCCTGAACGAGTCATCCATCGCAACAACTTGAGACCACGCCCTAACTACATATAACCAGAGACGAAACATGAACGTGGGTGCACTCGTGGCACCTCGCTGCCACACTGGATATTTTTGGTGCCCCTGGTAGGGGGTGCGCAAGAAGATCCAGAGCCCCCACCAGATCCAAGGAGGTCACAGAGGCCTAACATGGGGGCCTCCAAGATTTATGGACTAGACCACTTGATCCCTACGATTAGTTGGGGAGGATGTCATAGGGTGGACCAAGTGGTCGTTATTGAAAAGCGAGCGTGCGTGTGTGTGTGTGTGTGTGTGTGTGTGTGTGTGTGTGTGTGTGTGTGTGTGTGTGTGTGTGTGTGTGTGTGTGTGTGTGTGTGTGTGTGTGTGTGTGTGTGTGTGTGTGTGTGTGTGTGTGTGAGATCGGGTGGGCATGGGTGCAATCAGGTAGAAAGGCGTGAAAGTGTGAGTGTGATGGACAGTCCAGGCCTCCGGAGCAGGAGTGAGCAGCATGGTGCGTAGCCAGCAGTGGTCAAGCCAGAGCGAGCAGTGCGCCACGGGACATCGCGCACGGAGCCCGGCGGAGTCTATCAGAGGAGGAGAGACAACTCCCCTCCTCGCAGCTAAGTTTCTTGTTCGTAGGCGGTGGTTGTGGGTATGGTGCTACGGCCGTTTTGAGTGCTGTGTGGTTTTTTTTTGTGAGCCGGGCCGGTAGCCTCCCACCTGTCACTGGCCTGGTGTATTGACGGCCTTCCCCCTCTACACAGGCACCGCGGTAAAGTGGCCCTGCATTTCGTCGGGAGCGGTAAAGAGGTCCGCACTTTGAATGCGGTTGGCTCTTTTATGCTGTTACTTACGGTAAATGTGGAAAGGGAAGCCGTGACGACGAGAAAGCTAAATGCTTTATCTTTTAAAAAATCATTTAAAAAGAACAAAAAGAGGTTTGCGAATACTTTCACTGCCCACTTGTTCAATAAGATGCTCTCTACCACTGTGTAAAATATCATTCACTTTTACTGTAGAAATCCAGAGAAAATGGGGGTCAAAGTGTGCACAAGTGGTCCCAAAAGCACTTTTTAAAATTCATTTTAAAAAAATCTAAAAAAGTTCCCTCACTACTTTCACTGCACACTTGTTCAACAGGATGCCCTCTACCACTGTGTAAAATATCATTCACTTTTACTGTGGAAATCCAGAGAAAATGGGGGTCAAAGTGTGCACAAGTGGTCCCAAAAGCACTTTTTAAAAATCATTTTAAAAAAACTAAAAAAGTTCCCTTACTACTTTCACTGCACATTTGTTCACTGGGATGCCCTTTACCACTGTGTAAAATATCATTCACTTTTACTGTAGAAATCCAGAGAAAATGGGGGTCAAAGTGTGCCATTTTGGTCCCAAAAGCACTTTTTAAAAATCATTTTAAAAAAATCTAAAAAAGTTCCCTGACTGATTTCACTGCAAACTTGTTCACTGGGATGCCCTCTACCACTGTGTAAAATATCATTCACTTTTACTGTAGAAATCCAGAGAAAATGGGGGTCAAAGTGTGCCATTTTGGTCCCAAAAGCACTTTTTAAAATTCATTTTAAAAAAAACTAAAAAAGTTCCCTCACTACTTTCACTGCACACTTGTTCACCAGGATGCCCTCTACCACTGTGTAAAATATCATTCACTTTTACTGTAGAAATCCAGAGAAAATGGGGGTCAAAGTGTGCCATTTTGGTCCCAAAAGCACTTTTTAAAATTAATTTTAAAAAAAACTAAAAAAGTTCCCTGACTACTTTCACTGCACATTTGTTCACTGGGATGCCCTTTACCACTGTGTAAAATATCATTCACTTTTACTGTAGAAATCCAGAGAAAATGGGGGTCAAAGTGTGCCATTTTGGTCCCAAAAGCACTTTTTAAAATTCATTTTAAAAAAATCTAAAAAAGTTCCCTCACTACTTTCACTGCACACTTGTTCACTGGGATGCCCTTTACCACTGTGTAAAATGTCATTCACTTTTACTGTAGAAATCCAGAGAAAATGGGGGTCAAAGTGTGCCATTTTGGTCCCAAAAGCACTTTTTAAAATTCATTTTAAAAAAAACTAAAAAAGTTCCCTCACTACTTTCACTGCACACTTGTTCACCAGGATGCCCTCTACCACTGTGTAAAATATCATTCACTTTTACTGTAGAAATCCAGAGAAAATGGGGGTCAAAGTATGCACAAGTGGTCCCAAAAGCACTTTTTAAAATTCATTTTAAAAAAATCTAAAAAAGTTCCCTGACTGATTTCACTGCACACTTGTTCAACAGGATGCCCTCTACCACTGTGTAAAATATCATTCACTTTTACTGTGGAAATCCAGAGAAAATGGGGGTCAAAGTGTGCACAAGTGGTCCCAAAAGCACTTTTTAAAAATCATTTTAAAAAAAACTAAAAAAGTTCCCTGACTACTTTCACTGCACATTTGTTCACTGGGATGCCCTTTACCACTGTGTAAAATATCATTCACTTTTACTGTAGAAATCCAGAGAAAATGGGGGTCAAAGTGTGCCATTTTGGTCCCAAAAGCACTTTTTAAAAATCATTTTAAAAAAATCTAAAAAAGTTCCCTGACTGATTTCACTGCAAACTTGTTCACTGGGATGCCCTCTACCACTGTGTAAAATATCATTCACTTTTACTGTAGAAATCCAGAGAAAATGGGGGTCAAAGTGTGCCATTTTGGTCCCAAAAGCACTTTTTAAAATTAATTTTAAAAAAGTCTAAAAAAGTTCCCTCACTACTTTCACTGCACACTTGTTCACTGGGATGCCCTTTACCACTGTGTAAAATGTCATTCACTTTTACTGTAGAAATCCAGAGAAAATGGGGGTCAAAGTGTGCCATTTTGGTCCGAAAAGCACTTTTTTAAAATTCATTTTAAAAAAAACTAAAAAAGTTCCCTCACTACTTTCACTGCACACTTGTTCACTGTGATGCCCTTTACCACTGTGTAAAATATCATTCACTTTTAATGTAGAAATCCAGAGAAAATGGGGGTCAAACTGTGCCATTTTGGTCCCAAAAGCACTTTTTAAAATTCATTTTAAAAAAATCTAAAAAAGTTCCCAGACTACTTTTACTGCACACTTGTTCACCAGGATGCCCTCTACCACTGTGTAAAATATCATTCACTTTTACTGTAGAAATCCAGAGAAAATGGGGGTCAAAGTGTGCCATTTTGGTCCCAAAAGCACTTTTTAAAAATAATTTTAAAAAAATCTAAAAAAGTTCCCTGACTGATTTTACTGCAAACTTGTTCACTGGGATGCCCTCTACCACTGTGTAAAATATCATTCACTTTTACTGTAGAAATCCGGAGAAAATGGGGGTCAAAGTGTGCACAAGTGGTCCCAAAAGCACTTTTTAAAATTCATTTTAAAAAAATCTAAAAAAGTTCCCTGACTAATTTCACTGCACACTTGTTCAACAGGATGCCATCTACCACTGTGTAAAATATCATTCACTTTTACTGTAGAAATCCAGAGAAAATGGGGGTCAAAGTGTGCACAAGTGGTCCCAAAAGCACTTTTTAAAATTCATTTTAAAAAAATCTAAAAAAGTTCCCAGACTACTTTCACTGCACACTTGTTCACCAGGATGCCCTCTACCACTGTGTAAAATATCATTCACTTTTACTGTAGAAATCCAGAGAAAATGGGGGTCAAAGTGTGCCATTTTGGTCCCAAAAGCACTTTTTAAAATTCATTTTCAAAAAAACTAAAAAAGTTCCCTCACTACTTTCACTGCACACTTGTTCACCAGGATGCCCTCTACCACTGTGTAAAATATCATTCACTTTTACTGTAGAAATCCAGAGAAAATGGGGGTCAAAATGTGCCATTTTGGTCCCAAAAGCACTTTTTAAAATTAATTTAAAAAAAACTAAAAAAGTTCCCTGACTACTTTCACTGCACATTTGTTCACTGGGATGCCCTTTACCACTGTGTAAAATATCATTCACTTTTACTGTAGAAATCCAGAGAAAATGGGGGTCAAAGTGTGCCATTTTGGTCCCAAAAGCACTTTTTAAAATTCATTTTAAAAAAAATCTAAAAAAGTTCCCTCACTACTTTCACTGCACACTTGTTCACTGGGATGCCCTTTACCACTGTGTAAAATATCATTCACTTTTACTGTAGAAATCCAGAGAAAATGGGGGTCAAAGTGTGCCATTTTGGTCCCAAAAGCACTTTTTAAAAATCATTTTAAAAAAATCTAAAAAAGTTCCCTGACTGATTTCACTGCAAACTTGTTCACTGGGATGCCCTCTACCACTGTGTAAAATATCATTCACTTTTACTGTAGAAATCCAGAGAAAATGGGGGTCAAAGTGTGCCATTTTGGTCCCAAAAGCACTTTTTAAAATTCATTTTCAAAAAAACTAAAAAAGTTCCCTCACTACTTTCACTGCACACTTGTTCACTGGGATGCCCTTTACCACTGTGTAAATGTCATTCACTTTTATTGTAGAAATCCAGAGAAAATGGGTGTCAAAGTGTGCCATTTTGGTCCCAAAAGCACTTTTTAAAATTCATTTTAAAAAAAACTAAAAAAGTTCCCTCACTACTTTCACTGCACACTTGTTCACCAGGATGCCCTCTACCACTGTGTAAAATATCATTCACTTTTACTGTAGAAATCCAGAGAAAATGGGGGTCAAAGTGTGCCATTTTGGTCCCAAAAGCACTTTTTAAAATTAATTTTAAAAAAAACTAAAAAAGTTCCCTGACTACTTTCACTGCACATTTGTTCACTGGGATGCCCTCTACCACTGTGTAAAATATCATTCACTTTTACTGTAGAAATCCAGAGAAAATGGGGGTCAAAGTGTGCCATTTTGGTCCCAAAAGCACTTTTTAAAAATCATTTTAAAAAAATCTAAAAAAGTTCCCTGACTGATTTCACTGCAAACTTGTTCACTGGGATGCCCTCTACCACTGTGTAAAATATCATTCACTTTTACTGTAGAAATCCAGAGAAAATGGGGGTCAAAGTGTGCCATTTTGGTCCCAAAAGCACTTTTTAAAATTCATTTTCAAAAAAACTAAAAAAGTTCCCTCACTACTTTCACTGCACACTTGTTCACTGGGATGCCCTTTACCACTGTGTAAATGTCATTCACTTTTATTGTAGAAATCCAGAGAAAATGGGTGTCAAAGTGTGCCATTTTGGTCCCAAAAGCACTTTTTAAAATTCATTTTAAAAAAATCTAAAAAAGTTCCCTGACTGATTTCACTGCACACTTGTCCACTGTGATGCCCTCTACCACTGTGTAAAATATCCTTCACTTTTACTGTAGAAATTCAGAGATAATTGGGGTCAACATCTGGCTCTTGGGACGTGGAACGTCACCTCACTGGGGGGGAAGGAGCCCGAGCTCGTGGGGGAGTTTGAGCGATACTGACTAGAGATAGTCGACCTACCCCTCCACACACAGCTTGGGCTCTGGAACCCAACTCCTTGAGAGGGGTTGGACGCTCCACTTTTCTGGTGTTTCCCGCGGGGACAAGTCTCTCATTGTTGTGACGGCCTACGGGCCTAACAGCAGTGCAGAGTACCCGGCCTTCTTGGAGTCCTTGGGAGTGGTACTGGACGGTGCCCCGCCCGGGGACTCCGTTATTCTCCTGGGGGACTTCAACGCCCATGTGGGAAACGCCAGTGACACTTGGAGAGGGGTGATCGGGAAGAACGGCCCCCCTGATCTGAACCCGAGCGGTGTTCAGTTGTTGGACTTCTGTGCCAGTCACAGTTTGTCCATCACGAACACCATTTTCGAGCACAAGGTTATTCAGGTGGCACCAGGACACCCTAGGCCGGAGGTCGATGATCGATTTTGTTGTCGTATCATCTGACCTTCGACCGTGTGTCTCGGACACTCGGGTAAAGAGAGGGGCGGAGCTGTCAACCGATCATCACCTGGTCGTGAGTTGGATCTGCTGGCAGGGGAAGAAGCCGGTCAGACCTGGCAGACCCAAGCGTATAGTGAGGGTCTGCTGGGAACGTCTCGCTGAGCCCCGTGTCAGACGGACTTTCAACTCACACCTCCGGGAGAGCCATGATGGTTCGGGGGACTCCTGAGGCAGCTGTCCAGTACCGGCATGACAAGCTTAAAATGTGCCGCGGCCCGGGCTGTTGCAGAGGCAAAAACCCGGGACTGGGAGGAGTTCGGAGAGTCCATGGAGCATGACTATCGGTCGGCCTTGAAGAGATTCTGGCAAACCATACGGCGCCTCAAGTCGCAGTGAAAGTAGTCAGGGAAACCTGTTTTAGATTTTTTAAAATGAATTTAAAAAAGGCTATTTTAGGAACAAAATGGCAAACACTTTGTCTCCAAATTTTCTCTGAATGTCTACAGTAAAAAGTGGAAATGATATTTTACACACTGTAGATGGGCATCCCAGAGAACAAGTGTGCAGTGAAAGAAGTTGAGGGAACTTTTTTAGATTTTTTTTTAAAATGAATTTTAAAAAAGTGCTTTTTGGGACGCGCTTTGTGCACACTTTGACCCCAAATTTTCTCTAGATTTCCCTACAGTAAAAGTGAATGATATTGTACACAGTGGTAGAGGGCATCCCAGTTGAACAAGAATGGCAGTGAAACTAGTGAGGGAACTTTTTTTAATTTTTTTTATAAAGATGATTTTTAAAAAGTGGCTTTTTGGGACCGAAAATGGCACACTTTGTACCCCCATTTATCCTCTGGAATTACTACAGTAAAAGTGGGAATGATATTTACAACAAGTGGTAAGAGGCCCCCCCCATTGAACAAGTGTGCAGTGAAATCAGTCAGGAACTTTTTTAGCTTTTTTTAAAAAGAATTTTAAAAAGAGCCTTTGGGACCACTTCTGCACACTTTGACCCCCATTTTCTCTGGATTTCTACAGTAAAAGGATGATAGTTTACACAGTAGGGTAGAGGGGCATCCTGTGAACAAGTGTGCAGTGAAGTAGTCTGGGAAACTTTTTTAGATTTTTTAAAATGAATTTTAAAAAGGCTTTTGGCCACTTGGCACCACTTTGACCCCCCTTTTCTCTGGATTTCTACAGTAATAGTGACTGATATTTTACACAGTGGTAGATGGCATCCCGTTGAACAAGTGTGCAGTGAAATCAGTCAGAAACTTTTTTAGATGTTTTAAAATGATTTTTAATAAGTGCTTTTGGGACCAATTGTCACACTTTGACCCACATTTTCTCTGGATTTTCTACATGAAAAGTGAATGATAGTTACACAGTGGTAGAAGGCATCCTGTTTGAACTAGTGTGCAGTGAAAGTAGTGAGGGAACTTTTTAGTTTTTTTTTTAATGATTTTAAAAAGTGCTTTTGGACCACTTGAACACACTTGACCCCATTATCTCTGGATTTCCTACAGTAAAAGTGAATTGAGATTACACTAGTGGTAAAGGGAATTCCCATTGAACAAGTGTGGCAGTGGAAAGCTAGTGAGGGAACTTTTTTAGATTTTTTTAAAATGAATTTAAAAAAGTGCTTTTGGGACCACTTGTGCACAATTGACCCCCATTTTCCTCTGGATTTGCTACAGTAAAAAGTGAATGATATATACACAGGGTAAAGGCATCCCAGTGAAACAGGTGTGAAGTGAAAGTAGTCAGGAACTTTTTAGATTTTTTTAAAATCGAATTTTTAAAATAGTGCTTTTGGACCACGTGTGCACACTTTGACGCCCCATTTTCTCTGGAGTTCCACAGTAAAAGTGAATGATAATGTTACACAGTGGGAGAGGGCATCCCAGTGAACAAGTTTGCACTGAAATCAGTCAGGGAACTTTTTTAATTTTTTTAAAATGATTTTTAAAAGTGCTTTTAGGACCAATTTGCACATTTTGACGCCAAATTTTCTCCTAATTTTCTACATGTAAAAGTGAATGATATTGTTACACAGGGTAGAGGCAATCCACAGTGAACAAGTTTGCAGGAAATCAGTCAGGGAACTTTTTTAGATTCTCGAAGCGTTTTCACGTGCCTTGTCTTACGTGCTTGAGCAAACGTCGTTACCCTGGAAAATACATATAGGTTGTTTTTAAAATGATTTTTAAAAAAGTGCTTTTGGGACCAAAATGCACAGCTTTGACCCCCTTTTTCCTCCTGGATTTCTAAAGTAAAAGTGAATGATATTTTACACAGTGGTATAGGGCATCCCAGTAAAAACAATGTGCATGAAAGTAGTAAACTAGAGATCCATGTATGAGCAAGCCTTTTGGCAGGTCTAGTAAGATACTTACAACATATTTATCTTCATATTTTCTCTGTCAGTTCCATTATTGCCACAGCAGTTGAGTGTTTTTTCCTAAAGCCATACTCATTTTGAATTAACACATTTACTTTTGTAAAAAGCTATCCACTCACATTGCAAATACTTTTTTCAAGATTTTTGAAAACTGTGGTAACAAAGACACGGGTCTAGAATTTGAGAAGTTGTGTTTGTTTCTGTAAAGAGGTATAATTTTGGTTGTTTTCATTTTTTCAGGAAAAGGTTCCTGTTTTTAGTGACAAGTTGCAAAGGTATGTAAAAAGGTTCAATTCCAGATGCATCATGTCTGAGCCAGAGTCGGTTGTTTTCAAATTATTCACAATTTTTCATACTTTGTCTTTTTTTCCATATTGGAAAGAAAAATACTGTTCACAGGATCTACCTTTGTATTTCACTGCTAGATGTTGGCTTTGGAAATTGTCTTTTCTTTCGAGTCTCCTACACGAGTAAAGTATCTACAAAATTCATTTGATATATTTATTTTATTGGATATTTCTGCCTTTGACAAAATAATTTGTGTACTCATGTTTGATTTTGTTGTTCCTCATGACATTATTTAAAATTCTCCAAGTAGCTCGTTCTCATTTAGTGTATCACTGTAAAACTGTTTCTTCTGGTTTCTGATTATCCAGATTTTTTTAAAACAATGTGTTTACCGATTTACTGTATGAATATAATACAATCAGAATAGTAGGACAGCATCAGGTGTTAGACAACACCTTGATAAACAGAATTTGTATTATACAAAAATGAAAATAGAAGACAAAAGAACAAAAGGTACAACAAGCACCCACATACGAAAAAAAAATATAAACAAAAATAAAATAAGACCTCCACAGATATGAAGTGACACTTTCCCACAGTGCCACAGATATGAACACTATATTGAATAACATATCATGGAGATATAGGATCACAGTCATTTATAAATAGTCCTCAGCGTCATTTGTTACATTTAGATTTTCTACAATGTCTTTGTATGATCCCACATTTGTTTCAAATATTGCTAACTTTCCTTTTCTAAAACATGTAACTTTTTCAAGGGGAAATGCTATCAGCATTTTTATTTTACCCAAAGCACCAGCTTGAGTTTTTTTTTCCACTAAATTGCAATTGTTCTCTTTGCTTGTAAAAGACACATATCTATCAGTACTTTTTCATTCTTTGTAAGCGCATGTTTTCCTAAATAAAAAGTGTATATTCTTAGATATAGTGGTCTCTACTGCTCCTTTAACCTCAGGACATCCCCACACACAGTGGAACAATGTCCCTTTAGCACCTAGTTCATACATCAGTACATTTACTCCCTTTAACACCTAGTAAATACATCAGTACATTTACTCTTTTTAACACCTAGTACATACATCAGTACATTTACTCTTTTTAACACCTAGTACATACATCAGGTACATTTACTCCCTTTACCACCTAGTACATACATCAGTACATTTACTCTTTTTAACACCTAGTACATACATCAGTACATTTACTCTTTTTAACACCTAGTACATACATCAGTACATTTACTCTTTTTAACACCTAGTACATACATCAGGTACATTTTTCTGATGTCTCATTCGTTCTCATGAGCCTCTTGGATTGTAGGAGACTGTTGCACTAATATGTGCTTTTGAACATGCTGATTCCCAATCCTCTTTTACAATATTTGTTTCTAAATCCTCATTCCAAGCCTTCAATCTTAAATCAGAATTTTCAGTTGAATTCAGATATTCTGCTAAAACTATTTTACTTTTTAGAGGTTTAGTTAAACTATCTTGATTAAATCTGCTGAAGCCTCTAAGCTGAAGAAATTTTAAAATACTATGTTTTATGTCTTTTTAGTAAAGAAATTTAAAGGAGCAATATGTAATATTTGCATGTCAAGTCATCATTAAATGACCCGAAAATTTCAAAAGGCGTTATTAAATCATACTCTTTTCGAATTCATCTTTAACTGATAACAGTAGTTCAGCCGAGATATTTGATCATCAAAATTAGTTTTACGACCCGTAAAAGTTGTTATTGTTTTGATTTTGATGTCCTACCCTCTGCCGTTTCGCCAATCAGGAAGTGTCATTTAAGTCAGTGATCGAGTTGCCAGAACTCCGCGCGGCTCATTAATCTCAGTGGTAAAATAACATGTGGCGTAGAACTAAAAAAGGTCTTGTTATGACTCTCAAATAATTAATGACAAAACAAAGACTAAAACGAGGATTTATATCGGGATGCCTTTGAACAATTGAGACAGCTGATAAAAGAAAGTGGTGTCTCTGTTCGTGTGAACCGGTGGCCTAGCGGTCTAAACTGCGCGCTTACGATGCAGGAACCCGGGTTCGATCCTGGGCTACGTCTTTTTGTATTTATTGCATGTTATCACATTCTATGACGGATTGCTCTAAAAACGGTAAAAGATGAAGGTCAAGACGTTTTTTTGCAGATTATAGCTTAATTGTAAAAATAATCATTTAAGACCACATGTACCCCAATTAAAATAATGTTAGTCTCTTTTTGATGTGGGACTTTTACATGTTTGTCTAAAAAATAGGGAATAAATAAAATTGAAAGGTGATATCCTCTTGAGCAAACCCTGATGTTGATACGCTGAAGAAATACGTTCCAACAGCCATTCTTCCCACTCCTATTTTGGACATCAATTTCTTATTTATTTTGCATAAACTATGTATAATTACATTGCTTTTATTTTGTTTTTGTTTTTTATCTCAAATGTCCAAATTATAATAATAAAAAAACATGAATCAAAACATTCATTCAGCATTAGCACGGCTGTCATGGCAATGTGAATGGAGACGGACAAACAACTGATAAAATAATTCCCTGTGTTTGCTGCTGGATTTGGTGTGAATCTGGCAACCTGAGTCAGGGAGAGTGGGAGAGGACTACAAAATATTGACTGTGACTGCAGTACCACTTTTGGCCAGATTTTTACATATTGCTCCTTTAACGTGCGCTTAATTTAGATACCTATGTATATAAAGTGATCCATTACTTTAAAAGTTATAGCTTGTGAATTTTTAGATTCTCTCTCATAAAGCAATAGAAGAGATGTTGATTTATTAATTGTATAACCCTATGTTTTACTAAAAGCACTAATCACATTGATTTGCCCAAATCGAAGTATATAGAGACAGGTTACAACGCTCTTTTACATGTTTGTGTACTTTAAAACAGATTTTAATCATGTTCCTAATGATTGGGTTGTTACTTTTTTTTAGCAGATTAGAAACTTTGAGTATAAAAATGTGGTAATGGTAGATTCAAACCTTCAGACTCCATTTCTCTCCACTGCGGAGCATTATTGGTTTAAAAATAAAATTTAATTAACCTTAAATGTGTGGTTAATAATACCACATTATAGGGGGGAATTTTAGTCTTCCCTTTCTATATGGTATCTAATAAAGACACTCTTATTCGAGCTTTGGAATTTTCCAGATGAACCCAATAAATAGCTTCTTACCCTGGGCAAAAAATCAATTGTTGGTGGTAATGGCACATTTTGAAAAATATATTGAATTTATATCCACATAACGTTATGAAACCCTCTCGCCCGAGTATGAATCCGTTTTGATCCCTATGTATTACGTATGGTAATGATTCTTGAAGTCGACTCGCTAAAGAGTCTCAAAGAATTTTTGGATCTACATTTAACAGGCTTAATGGTCTCATATTTCCACAGCAATTATTTAGCTTTCCAGGCTTTGACAGTAATGTTATTAGCTACCAGGTTGGCATGCTTCTTAAAACACTTTTTTAATGTACTGGAAAGATTTGGATATAGGAACTATTTTTAAATGGATTTGGTTGCTTTATCTAAACTCTAAAGCAAAAGAAAAAAACAAACAAAAATATCTCCCAACCAATCACAATAATGAGAGGATGCAATAAGAAAAAAAATAAGAAAATAAGAGAAAACACCGTAATACAGGGAATATTTTTGTTTGTTTTTTTCTTTTGCTTTAGAGTTGTATGAAAAGTATCAACTATTGTGCTGTCCTCACGACACGTGACCATGTGAAGCTAGAGCGAACAGGAAAGAAACTCTGTAGACAAGGCTTACTTTTCTTGTTTCATAGAGAATCTCTTGCGTATGGTTCATTGCATCCATAAATACAAAATAAAAAATCACCGTAACTGAAACAATAGAAAAACTATCAACGGCTATACACACGGAATTGCATACTGCGCTAGCTAATCAGATATAGCCCCTACTTAACACTTTGCAGTAGAATAAAACACTTTTGGGGTCCTAACAATGTGGTTGTGAGATTAAATAATACTTACAAAGACGAACGTTTGCCAAGGCTCAACACATGAAACAAAGATTGTTACAAAGACAAACCAAACAAGAGCGCTTACTCTGCTCGACCAGGAAACTGATGTCTTACTTTGTTTCCCCTTATATTTTAGCACAACAAACAACTATAGCTTATTATCACACTGGGCTGAAGAAGGCGCTGCGGGGCCCAAACACGTTGGTCCCTTCTCTGTTAAAGGACTTTTATCAGAGTGCCTCGGATTTCACCCTGTCTTCATTTTCCATGGAAAAGGGAATCTTTGTTTTTTAAATGTAACTTATTACATAGCATTTAAGAACGTGTTGCATTTTTAAACAAACTTATAAATGATTGAATTATGTCTTTAAACTTGTAAACATGACAACTATATTACAAATAATCTTATTTGCTGGTGCCACAGCATTATTTTGTTGTGGAAAAAATATTGGAGAGTTATCAAAAAGTAATAAACAGAGAACTTGTCATAATAAAAGTCTGGTTCGATCAAATGACTTTGCTCTAAACAAAGAAAAACGAATACATAATATTCAATGCTAAAAAGAAAAACATCTTAAATAGTGTATCGATAAGACTAGACGGGGGAAATTCAAAAGGGTAAAAGAAAAATTTTTTGGGAGTCATGGAGCTTTCGCGAAAGTTCACCGTGGTAGACCCGGCTGCTGCTGCCCAGGCCACAGGCTGCTCTTCCTCGACTCATCAATACCAGCAACGCCCACATCCAGTCAACCAATAACCACCAGGACAGCAAGTTAAAAGCCGGAGACTCCCACTTCCCGGCCTTCTGAAGTCTGCAAGCTTCTGAAGTCTGTAAGGTGCATGTCGCTAACGCACCTGTTCGCAAATGCATGCGTTGTTCTGGAGGGGTCGCTTTCTGCTCACGTGTTGCTCGTGCGCGTGGCCCGGCTGTCCTCAGTCTGGCTGCTTGTGTTCTGCTCCTCTTCCGTGTCCCTGCACCTGCTGTGGTTCGCGTGTCTCCACATGCTCTCTCTGCGGGCTCTTCTGCGGGCTGCTCCGCGGGGCCCCCTCCGCGGGTCCTGTGCTGCTCGTTCCTCGTGGTCTGCTGCCGCGCGCAGACGGTCTGGCGGTGCCGTGCGTGTCCTTGCCTCCGACTGGGGGTGCCGCGTTGTCCCGTTGCTTTTCCCACGTCTCCTGGCATGTGAGTACAGTGAGTGTGCCGACCGCGGACGGATTAATCCCTGAGTCTGGGCTGCAGGCGGCTGGTTTTGCCCTGCGCACTTGACTACAGGCGCCAGTTTCGCCCCGTGCTTGGTCTGCAGGCTCCGTTTTCACACGTGTTTGCGGGGCAATGCATCTTAAATGGCATCAATCTCTATTGTCTGAGGGATATAAAAGGAGCAGTGTGCATTAATTCAGATTCATGTTCTGCCACTTGCAGTAAAACCACGTTGGAAAACATGTGCAAAGACTACCCCATCGTGCTCCAGACGGCACACACCAGAGCTCTTGCCACGGCGCCATCTTTACAGCATTAATCTCATTACTCGCAGGTCACTATTGTTAAATGAATGTATTTAAATTCGTCTATCTGCAGGAGGAAAGAGGGGCCATGCATTTAAATAGCTAGGTCACTAGTATTAAATTGGTAACTGAACTGCAGTTGTTGCATTTTGAAAGTGCAGCAGAAAGAAAAAGGGCCAATGTGATCTGCAATGGGTGTGAATTGGTGTTGGAGCTAATGAACGCGTGGAAAAGTGATCGTTCATGCGTCTCTGCCATAACCAAAGCAGAAGATGGCTCCGGGGGACATCTGTTATTCGCATGGGAATGTTTCGGATTCGGGTTGATTATTTCCTCAGGCTGTTCAACAACCATGGGCATGGTTCTCTGACCGCCGCTGCTGCCGGTCCCTGCTGCCGTTCCTACTGATGCCTGATCCCGCTGATGCCTGTTCCCACTGCCGCTCCTGCTGCTGCCTGTTCCTGCTGCCGCTCCTGCTGCTGTCTGTCCCTGCTGCCTGCTCCTGCTGCTCCTACTACTGCATGTGCCGCTGCTGCTGTTCCTGCCACTGCCGCTCCGCTGGCTCCTAGGCTGCACCTGTCTCTACGGCTCGGCTCTTCAGACACGTATGTAACCTGGCTCACGGAGACAAGCGGGGCACGCATGAATCGCATTGTGGTGCTGCTGCTCCTGCTAATGCTGCTTCTGCTGCTTCATACTGCTACTGCTGCCGTACTGCTGCTGCTTCTGTACTTTGACGTCTCTCTTCACTTCGCATCTCTTTTTACTGAAACACTAAACAGCTACGACAATTTCTACTGCTGCGGCTTTGATACAGGATTATTGCTGTTATTATCTACAGATGCTGCTACTGCTGCTGCTGCTTCATACTGCTACTGCTGCTGCTGCTTCATTACTTTGACATCTCTCTTCACTTAAATCTCTTTTACTGAAACACTGAACAGCTACAACAACATTCTACTGCTGTGGCTTGATACAGGATTATTACTGTTATTTTCTAAGGATGCTGCTGCTACTGCTGCTGCCGCGGCTTGATACAGGACTATTGCTGTTATTATCTGAGGTTACTGCTGCTGCCGAAAAAAAAAAAAAAAAAAAAAAACTGCAACCCACTCTCTCAGAAGCTTATCCTGCTCTAATGGATGCAGCCCGGCTGAGTATGCTGCGCTGCGCTGGACTTGCACCTATGCTCTCAGGGTCACTTCGGCGGTCATGCTTCATCTCTACTTAATCTACTTAATCTTCTGATTCTATCAGATGCAGCTGGCCGAGTAGCTGCACTGAGCTGTCAATCAAACTCCTAATCAAAGGCATCCATACCTGTATTCTTCACTCTTCTGATCGCAGGCTCCCCATCACGCTGCCCTTCCTGCAGCGGCTCTGAGCGGCACTGAACTCCGGCTCATCTTCCAAGTACATGTCTGCCCTCCTCGCAGCATCTTCCTGCTCGCCTTCTGTGGCTTCTTTGCATAAGCGTTTCACTACTGCTCACTCAACCTTCAATGCGGTCCGAGACACGGCTTTTCCCGACCTATCCTACTGTCCTGATTATCTACTCTCCAACCCAAGATTCTAAGCGTAAGGGCGCCTGCAAACATCAATGGCCCTCTCCGGTGTGTCTCTCTGCCCCTACAGGTCTCCGCTTCTACACGGACGCGGCCCCTTCCGTGGGTTTTGGGGGGTTCTTCCAGGACCAGTGGTTCGCCGGGCCGTGGCCCGCTACTTTTCCCCGGAGCATTTCCTCTGCCCTACACGAGACATTCCCAGTGGTCGTGGCCTGCGCGCTGCGGAATCACACGTGGCAGAGAAAGAGGATCTCTGTCATGCGTGATCATCTCGACGTAGTGGAAGCATTAAACAAAGGTCGCCTTCTTCACCCAACATAATGTCCCCTGACCATTTCAACCTTCATCTCAAACATTCAAAGATCAGAGGCGCCTGCAACACAATAATAGCTCGCTTCGACACATCTCTCTGCCCCTACAGGTCCATGATGCGTTACACTCGCCTCCGCTGCAAAAAGGAGATTTTAACGGACCTCTAATTCTCACTCCAGTCAACCTTCCCATAACAGCAACCTGGTTCAGAGCTCAGCTAAGATCCCTACTGCTCCTCTGCAATTTGTCTCCCCAGCTCTATACAGCCCACTCCTTCAGGATAGGCGCTGCCACGCGCGCGACCTCGCTGGGGCTCCCCCACTCTTCTCTGCAACAGCTGGGGCGCTGGTCCTCTTCGGCTTTCTCCACCTACATCAGGCCAGATGCGACCGCTATCATGGCAGCACAACGTCTACCGGCTTCCTCGTAAGCTCCCAGCAAAGCAAGTAAGCAATAAGATTCTGGTGGCGGCACGCACTTTCCTCAAACGCTCAAAGATTCCTCTGCTTCAGCGTCTGGCTGAACATGCGCGTGCGCGCATGTTCTCAGCTCGCTTAAAGATTCCCCTGCTTCAGCGTCTGGCTGAACATGCGCGTGCGCGCATGTTCTCAGCTCGCTTAAAGATTCCTCTGCTTCAGCGTCTGGCGAATATGAGCGTGCATCTCATATTCACAGCTCGCTCAAAGATTCCTCTGCTGCAGCGTCTGGCTGAACATGCGCATGCGCGCATGTTCTCAGCTCGCTCAAAGATTCCTCTGCTTCAGCGTCTGGCGAATATGAGCGTGCATCTCATATTCACAGCTCGCTCAAAGATTCCTCTGCTGCAGCGTCTGGCTGAACATGCGCGTGCGCGCATGTTCTCAGCTCGCTCAAAGATTCCTCTGCTTCAGCGTCTGGCGAATATGAGCGTGCATCTCATATTCACAGCTCGCTCAAAGACTCCCCTGCTGCAGCGTCTGGCTGAACGTGCGCGTGCGCGCATGTTCTCAGCTCGCTCAAAGATTCCCCTGCTTCAGCGTCTAGCTGAATATGAGCACGCTCATATTCTCAGCTCACTCTGCCTAAACAAACACGGGCCCCAGCGGACGCAGCCGGCTGAGCGACTGTGCGAGAAGCCTCTCACTCATGCTCTCAGGCCCGCGCAGTACGTCCTGCTATCCCAATCGCAGGCCCGCTTTTGGGGGATTATGCACGCGAGCAAGCGCCGTGCTCAACAGCATCCCTCCCGGGCCTAGGGCGCCAAACATGCTCAATCAATAAACATGCTTAAATCTAATAAGTCTAACGGCATTTTCCTCATGGGTCTCTCCAAGGTGAAATGGAGCTTTCGCGAAAGTTCACCGTGGTAGACCCGGCTGCTGCTGCCCAGGCCACAGGCTGCTCTTCCTCGACTCATCAATACCAGCAACGCCCACATCCAGTCAACCAATAACCACCAGGACAGCAAGTTAAAAGCCGGAGACTCCCACTTCCCGGCCTTCTGAAGTCTGCAAGCCTCCGCCGCCCCACCTCCTCCTTCTCTCATCGAAGCGTGCTTGCCTACTGCCTCTGCCGTCACCAGTACCTAGGCCCCGGGGGGGATTATGCACGCGAGCAAGCGCCGTGCTCAACAGCATCCCTCCCGGGCCCAGGGCGCCAAACATGCTCAATCAATAAACATGCTTAAATCTAATAAGTCTAACGGCATTTTCCTCATGGGTCTCTCCAAGGTGAAATCATCGTTGAGGATCTGAGCTGGAAATCTCAGACACTGTACAAAAGGAAAATTAGCCAAATCACTTGGTGTTTTACACTTTCCAAACCACTCAGCATTACTGACCTTAGATAATACACTGGTTATACCGACCTCACCTATGTTGTCAACATTTGGAGACAACGTTTAAAACACATACACTGCCTATAGTTATTTTACATAAAAAGAGCAGAAGGAAAATATATCGAGATTCATCAAATCCTGTTTTTGAGTGTTTGGTGTTAAAATTGTATGTTATAGTGGATTATACTATTTATCATACATTGTATAAGGTAAATTGCAAAACATTAGCACCAAACATCTAAGAGAACTTTGGGGAAAAAAAGACAAAGTCAGTACAATCTGTAAGTAACTGACATCTTTAATAAAAACTATATTCAGAACTAAAGTCTTGGGAAGAATGGTCTCAGTGGAAGGAATCAGGAACTTGTGGAACTTAACAAAGATATTAAAGAGTCAAAAAAAGTCAGGTTTTTTAAGAAACAACAAAACTACTATACTCAATAAATATGAGAGTGTTACATAATAAGAAAATCTGGATTTTAATTAATGGTTTGTGTTTTGGTAAAATGTTGTACATAATGTTTAATTAATGGTTTGTGTTTTGGTAAAAGTTTAAGTCCCCCCTGGACTGCCACCTTAACGTGGTGGGGGAGTTTGAGTACTCGGATGATCCTGGGAGCTATGCTGTCTGGGGCTTCATGCCCCTGGTAGGGTCTCCCATGGCAGACAGGTCTCGGGTGACGAGTCAGACAAAGAGCAGTCCAGAAGACACCATGGACAGCACTCATACGAAACCAGTGACGTCGCCCGGCATGGCGCAGCCGGGGCCCCACCCTGGAGCCAGGCCTGGGGTCGGGGCTCGTAGGCGAGCGCCTGGTGGCCGGGCCTTAGCCCACGGGGCCCGGCCGGGCTCAGCCCGAATGGACGACGTGGGCAGTCCCTCCTGTGGGCCCACCACCTGCAGAGGGGTCCGTGGTGGCATGGTGCAGAGAGGACTGGGCAGCAGTCGAAGGCGGAGACCTCGACGACCCAGTCCGCACACACAACAGCTGGCTCTCGGGACGTGGAACGTCACCTCACTGGGGGGGAAGGAGCCCGAGCTTGTGGGGGAGGTTGAGCGATACCGACTAGAGATAGTCGGCCTCACCTCCACACACAGCTTGGGCTCTGGAACCCAACTCCTTGAGAGGGGTTGGACGCTCCACTTTTCTGGTGTTTCCCGCGGGGAGAGGCGGCGAGCTGGGGTGGCCATTCTCATTGCCCCCCATCTCAGCCGCCACGTGTTGGAGTTCTCCCCGGTGAATGAGAGGGTCGCGTCCCTCCGCCTCCGGGTGGGGGACAAGTCTCTCACTGTTGTGACGGCCTACGGGCCTAACAGCAGTGCAGAGTACCCGGCCTTCTTGGAGTCCTTGGGAGGGGTACTGGACGGTGCACCGCCCGGGGACTCCGTTATTCTCCTGGGGGACTTCAACGCCCATGTGGGAAATGCCAGTGTCACTTGGAGAGGGGTGATCGGGAAGAGCGGCCCCCCTGATCTGAACCCGAGCGGTGTTCAGTTGTTGGACTTCTGTGCCAGTCACAGTTTGTCCATCACGAACACCATGTTCGAGCACAAGGGTGTCCACCAGTGCACGTGGCACCAGGACACCCTAGGCCGGAGGTCGATGATCGACTTTGTTGTCGTATCATCTGACCTTCGACCGCGTGTCTCGGACACTCGGGTAAAGAGAGGGGCGGAGCTGTCAACCGATCATCACCTGGTCGTGAGTTGGATCCGCTGGCAGGGGAAGAAGCCGGTCAGACCTGGCAGACCCAAGCGTATAGTGAGGGTCTGCTGGGAACGTCTCGCTGAGCCCCCTGTCAGACGGACTTTCAACTCACACCTCCGGGAGAGTTTCTCCCAGGTCCCGGTGGAGGAGGGGGACATGGAGTCCGAGTGGACCATGTTCTCTGCCTCAATCGCCGATGCGGCGGCCCGTAGCTGTGGTCGCAAGGTCTCTGGTGCTGGTCCCGGCGGCAACCCCCGAACCCGGTGGTGGACACCGGCAGTAAGGGAAGCTGTCAGGCTGAAGAAGGAGTCCTATCGAGCCATGATGGTTCGGGGGACTCCTGAGGCAGCTGTCCAGTACCGGCAGGCCAAGTGTGCCGCGGCCCGGGCTGTTGCAGAGGCAAAAACCCGGGACTGGGAGGAGTTCGGAGAGTCCATGGAGCATGACTATCGGTCGGCCTCAAAGAAATTCTGGCAAACCGTCCGGCGCCTCAGGAGGGGGAAGCAGTTCTTTGCCAACACCATGTACGGTGCGGGTGGAGAGCTGCTGACCTCGACGGGGGATATTGTCGGGCGGTGGAAGGAATACTTTGAGGTTCTCCTCAATCCCCCCGTCACGTCCTCTGTCTCAGAGGCAGAGGCTGAGGATGCTGGGGCGGATACATCCATCTCCCTGGCTGAGGTCACCAAGGTGGTTGGTAGCCTCCATGGTGGCAAGGCTCCGGGTGTGGATGAGATCCGCCCTGATTATCTAAAGTCTCTGGATGTTGTAGGACTGTCTTGGCTGACACGTCTCTGCAACATCGCGTGGCGATCGGGGCGGTGCCAATGGAGTGGCGGACCGGGGTGGTGGTCCCTCTCTATAAGAAGGGGGACCGGAGGGTGTGTTCCAATTATCGTGGGATCACACTCCTCAGCCTCCCCGGTAAGGTCTACTCCAAGGTACTGGAGAGGAGGCTACGGCCGATGGTCGAATCTCGGATCCAGGAGGAGCAGTGTGGTTTTCGTCCCGGTCGCGGAACACTGGACCAGCTCTATACTCTCCATCGGATACTCGAGGGTTCATGGGAGTTCGCCCAACCTGTCCACATGTGCTTTGTGGATTTGGAGAAGGCGTTCGACTGTGTTCCCCGGGGTGTCCTTTGGGGGGTTCTCCGGGAGTACGGGGTCGGGGGTCCTCTGCTGAGGGCCATCCGGTCCCTGTATGACCGGAGCCAGAGCTGTGTTCGCATTGCCGGCAGTAAGTCAGACCTGTTCCCGGTGAATGTTGGCCTCCGACAGGGCTGCCCTTTGTCACCGGTTCTGTTCACTGTATTTATGGACAGAATATCTAGGCGCAGCCAGGGGTCGGAGGGGGTCCGGTTCGGGGACCACAGGATTTCATCTCTGCTGTTTGCGGACGATGTTGTCCTGTTGGCTCCAACGAACCAGGACCTGCAGCATTCACTAGGACGGTTTGCAGCCGAGTGTGAAGCGGCTGGGATGAGAATCAGCACCTCCAAATCTGAGGCCATGGTGCTCGACCGGAAAAAGGTGCCCTGCCCTCTTCAGGTGGGTGGAGAGGTCCTTCCTCAAGTGGAGGAGTTCAAGTATCTCGGGGTCTTGTTCACGAGTGAGGGAAGAATGGAGCGTGAGATTGACAGGCGGATCGGTGCAGCGTGCGCAGTGATGCGGTCGCTGTATCGGACCGTTGTGGTAAAGAGGGAGCTGAGCCGAAAGGCAAAGCTCTCGATTTACCGGTCAATCTTCGTTCCCTCCCTCACCTATGGTCATGAGCTTTGGGTAATGACCGAAAGAACGAGATCGCGGATACAAGCGGTCGAAATGAGCTTCCTCCGCAGAGTGGCTGGGCGCTCCCTTAGAGATAGGGTGAGGAGCTCAGTCACACGGGAGGAGCTCGGAGTAGA
This sequence comes from Knipowitschia caucasica, assembly GCA_964034765.1. Classification (NCBI taxonomy): domain Eukaryota; kingdom Metazoa; phylum Chordata; class Actinopteri; order Gobiiformes; family Gobiidae; genus Knipowitschia; species Knipowitschia caucasica. The sequence goes on along the minus strand of OZ035828.1, from coordinate 10,092,092 downwards.
GCCGCTGCTTCTCCACGTCGAGAGGAACCAGTTGAGGTGGCTCGGGCATCTGTTCCGGATGCCTCCTGGACGCCTCCCTGGGGAGGTGTTCCGGGCACGTCCCACCGGGAGGAGGCCCCGCGGAAGACCTAGGACACGCTGGAGGGACTATGTCTCTCAGCTGGCCTGGGAACGCCTTGGGGTCCCCCCGGACGAGCTGGAGGAGGTGTGTGTGGATAGGGAGGTCTGGGCGTCTCTGCTTAGACTGCTGCCCCCGCGACCCGGCAACGGATAAAGCGGAAGAAAATGGATGGATGGATGGATGTTTTGGTAAAATGTTGTACATAATGTTTAAGGTATGTAATATGGGTGTTTAATCAGTCTTTAAGATGACTATTTATGGTAACGAGTGTCAATTGTATATCTGAGAGATGTACGCCTTTAAATCATTTGATCTCCTGTAAAAAGAAAACCTGTACCAAGGACCCTAGTTTCACATCTACCTACTCTGTTTCAAACTGTGTACATATATGTATATAGGGTTCTTATTTTTATTGTATTGGACAATTAAATTGATATAGAGACTACTACTGCTACCTTATGATTAGGGTTAGGATTATAACGCATTAATTACGATTGATAAACGCCACAAAAAATATTATATGTGTTTTTGCTCCACAGAACCTTCGTCATCAGGTGAGTTTCAGACGGATCGCTCATACTGGTGTACCAGTTGGAACCCTGCGCCCATCTCCGTGAAAAATAACAACTATCCCCCTATTGTTTTAGTGCAACACTCAGGACCACATGATAAGGCGTGTGTGACTACACTTAGGTGTGTGACTACACCTAAGTGTCGCTCTTTCAGAGTTCGGGTGCAGTACCACTTGTTGCAGAAAAATAAAAAAACACCTATACAATACAATACAATTTATTCTTGTATAGCCCTAAATCACAACTGGAGTCATCTCAGAGGACTTAGAGGACAAAAACTACTGAAAATCACCAACACAGATCGGAGAATCAACAGTTAAAACACATAAAGAATATAGACCCATACATGTTGTAGAATATTAAAGTGTCCTGGATCATCACCACAGTCCTTCTAGTTTCTCACTAACTGTGCAACAAACCCTTCCTGCATCAGCAAGGAAAAACTCATATGAAAAAAAAAAAGTGCGAAACCTCAGGGAGACCCATAGTTTGAGAAAGGGATCTGCTTCACTCAAGTGTCACCTTTTGGAAAATAGGGCGCCATACCACCTTTTCATCACATGGTACTACATGTATCACCCTGATTGGACGTAGTAGGTCCATCCTCCCCCCCAACCCCTTCATCATGATTTGGTGTTAGTACACCCTCCCACCCCCTTCATCATGATTCGCTTACACTGTTTGCTTCAGGTTGATTCGCGTGGGGCAGGTCCACCCCTGCAGCATGATTTGTAGTTAGTACCCTTCCCTTAACAAGGGAGGGACTGTTTGTTTTAGAATAAACATGGTGTAATCATACACTAAGCTCTGTTCAATAAAACATCTTAAGCCTTAGATAACGGTGAACCACACACACACACACACACACAGGGTCAACCGGAGGACAACTCATTAGGTATTCAAAGTGACACCTCTTGGTAATACAGTGCAGTAACACCTTTCACCACTTGCTCAATAGCGCTCTGAGGAGTTCAGGTGCAGTACCACCTTTTCACCACTTGCTCAATAGCGCCGACACTTATATCTACTACCAGATCTAAATCAGGTCTAACACAGGACTAAACCAGGACCAAGCCCCGGTGATCCAAGATGGCGTCCTATTCAAATGAATGGCTTGTGCTCAGCAGCACATGGGACTTCAAGGAGACCGGGAGATTAGCAGAACTCGCCTATATTTGGGCATCGTCTGGTCCTCCCGGTTCTGCGCAGGAGCTCCCATGATGCATTGCGCCGAATACGCGCGTGTGGTTCTCATGCACGTGCACAGAGGGGCTCAGCTGCGCTTTGACCAATCAGCGGTAGAGCAGAGTCAGAGCGGGAAGGAAACGGAGTAAGCAGAGTTTGTGGCTTTAAAAGTAAAGTGTGGATTTAAAGAAAACTGAAGGATTTAAGAAGAAAAAAAGTTCAGGATGACAAGGGACACAAAAATCCCCACAAAATCCGATATTTCTGAAAGCTGTAGGTCAGGGGTCACCAACGCGGTGCCCGCGGGCACCAGGTCGCCCGTAAGGACCAGATGAGTCGCCCGCTGGCCTGTTCTAAAAATAGCTCAAATAGTAGCACTCAAGCCTAGTGCGCTGCGCGGAGCTTACGGAGGTGACGTGACGTCACTTGCGCAACGCGTGGATCACATCAAGGCCCTTACGTAGCCTGCCACGCACCCTCGAATACTACGCGGCCAACGCCGCAGACAAGCTCCGCTGTGATTGGTCCGTGTGTGAGAGGAGCTCCGCTGTGATTGGTCCGTGTGTGTGTTTTGGACGGAAGCATGGAGCGGCTGCAGGGAGCATGGACGAGGCACTTCGGAGCAGACCGCTTTGTGCTTCGAAGGAACCGAAGGAAAAGTAGTTTGGTCTCATGGCAGAGCCTGATATAACTTATAAACTGTGCAGTTGTTTCTTTTGCACTGTTCCTGTCTTGTTTGCGTTGTAGCTTATCGCGTCTGTTGCATTCCTACTGCACTTATAGTTCGTGTTTTTCTCAGATATTTTACACTTTAATAATAACTATGTTTCCAACAAGAACTGTGTCTTTATTCACAACATCAGAGTTAAATGAGTTGAAACGATGAGTTTAGAACTGTCACATAAACCTACAGTAGAAACACATGTAATGATCTCAAACAGCTTCACTGTTGTTTTTGTTCTGAAGAGGAGAAAGTAGCAGCGTAAATGGGACTGCTTTGGTTTCTAAACTCCTGTGAGATCACCATCACGTGTGACGAGAGTTGACTTTTGTATTTTACATGAGTTATTATTTGTATAAACAAGGTGCAAAGTTATTCATGATTTGTTAAAAAATGTTAGTGGCTAGTTGGTTAAAATGGGATATTGTGATTTCACAAAAAGTGATCGTTTGAAAATGTTCAATTTGAAAAATGTTGCATATTGATATTTATCTGTTTCTATATATATTTATTGTGAGAAATCGTTAAGATGATCAGTGTTTCCACAAAGATAAATATCATTAATTATTAATATGAACAGAGTTAAAAGTAAATTGAGCAAATTGGCTTTTTCTGGCAATTTATGTAATTGTGTAACAAACTGGTAGCCCTTCGCATTAATCAGTACTGGAGAAGTAGCTCTTGGTTTCAAAAAGGTTGGTGACCCCTGCTGTAGGTTCTCTGTCAGCTGAGGTCGAGCTGTTTTAATTTTCATTGAGTTCTCTGGGACTCTTTTCTGGGTAGCTCACGTGAATTTAGTCTGCAGTACCACAAGCGCCCCCTGTGCCCGTGGGTGGGACAGCTATAAGCTAGTAATACCTTATCCAATTATTATTATAGATCCATGACCAGGACTAAACCAGGTTTAAACCAGGTCTGAATTAGGACTAAACGAGGACTAATACAATTCGGGACATGGTCTGAAACAGGACAAATCAGGTCTAAACCAGGTTTGAACCTTGACTCGACCAGGTCCAAACCATGTCTGAACAAGGACTAGACCAGGTCTAAGCCAGGTCTGAACCAGGTCTGAACCAGGTCTTAACCAGGTCTGAACCAAGTCTGAATGCCTCCCCGTGTGACTAAGATCGGTCTCTTCTTATTTAGAATATTAAAATAAAGAACATAATAATTCTCCTTTATTTTAATATTGAAAATAAGCAAAGGAAGGTTTCTCACCCATCATCTGTACTTCTTAGCAAGTTTTCCCGACGTTTCGTCCTCAACCTGGGGACTTCTTCAGGGAATGAATTCTCGGACCGCGCGTTGGAGATTTATAACCTATGGGTGTGGTAAGCCACACCCTTACCCTGATACTAACTCAAGGTAAACAATCTAAGGTCTGCTTCATGTAGAAGGGAGCAGGTCTAACGACCCTGCTGAGGCTAACGACCCTAACTCCTTAGCATGTCACAGACCTATTGTCTGCTGGGATGCTCAAGTGGAGTGCAGGTCTCACCCCTCCTAACTCATTAGCATGTCACTGACCTTGTCCCAAGTTAGGGCGTTGTTTTTAGGATGTCGTCATAGATGCGAGGCAAAACAAATCTTAACCCTCCTCCTCTGTTAAGAGAAGGTATCTGTTTCCTCACAAAAATGGCTTCTTTCACCCCTCTCTCAAACCAATTCTTCTCCCGAGCCAGAATTTTAACCTCTGTGTCATCCACCGTGTGGTTGGAGGCCTTGAGGTGGAGATGAACAGCCGACTGTGGCCCACTAGAGTTTTCTCTACGATGTTGGTAAAGTCGTTTCTGTAGAGTTTGTTTGGTTTCTCCAATATAGTGGTCAGTGCACTCCTCTTCACTACATTTAATTGAATACACCACATTGCTCTGTTTGTGTCTGGGTGTTTTGTCTTTGGGATGCACTAATTTCTGTCTTAACGTGTTGAAAGGTTTGAAATACACAGGGATTTTGTGTTGCCTAAAGATTCTTTGTAGTTTCTCTGAAACTCCCGCCACATACGGTAAGGACACCCCTCTCCTCCTACTTTCTTCTGTCTGTTGGACTGTGTCTCTGGCCTTTCTCGTCCGTTCCTCCAGTTTCTCCATATACAGATTGGCCACTATAGGAGAGACTGGGGAGCCCATCGCACAGCCATGAATCTGTCTAAAGAAGGTGCCTCTAAATTGGAAATACGTGGTGTTAAGACACATTTCAAGTATTTCACAGATGTGGTCAGCTGTTAGTTTCGTTCTCTCCCCTAGTGTGGCGTCTTTCTGTAGGCTTTCTCTTACAGCCTCCACCGCCTCTGTAATAGGGACCGACGTAAAAAGCGATGTCACATCAAACGAGACCATTGTCTCATCTGTGTCAAACTGGAGGTGTTTGATTTTATTCACAAATTCTTTTGTGTTTTCTATGTGATGGTGGGTGTTACCCACCAACGGAGCCAGAATGGTTTTGAGGTGTTTAGCCAGGTTGTAGGTGATAGAGTCTATGCTACATACAATAGGCCGAAGTGGAAAGTTTTGTTTGTGTATTTTTGGGAGGCCATAAATACTGGGGATGGTGTCTCCTGGGTAAAGTTTGTAATATAGTGGTTTTTCAATAATGCCCTCTTTCATTAAGTTCTGAAGGAAGTCTATAATCTTTTTCCTAAACCCACTGGTAGGGTCCCTCTTCAATGGCTGGTACGTGTTGGTGTCCAAGAGTAACTGATTAACTTTGGCCTCATAGTCTGAGGTGTTGAGGATAACTGTGCATCTGCCTTTGTCAGCTGGTAAAATAGTTATATTCTCATCCTTTTGTAATGCCAATAATGCTTTTTGCTCATATAATGAGACATTGGATTGTGGGGGCTTCGCACTTTTGAGTGTTGCAGAGACTCTCAGTCTGAGGGCCCCTGCCTCACTCTCAGTTAGTTTGTTGTTTCTAATGGCTGCTTCTGCTGCTGTGATGTATTCAATTGTAGGAATATCTTTTGGGGTTATTGCAAAATTTAGGCCTTTAGTAAGAACATCTTTTTCCGCTTGTGATAAATGCCGATCAGACAGATTTTTGACCCAATTCTCCCTGTCCAAGCCTTGTCCAATTTCACTTTTAGAATGTTGAAAAGAATTATGGTTTTGGAGTTTTAGAAATTTGCCTATCTGACGTTCTTTGGCCTTCTTGTGGTGGTTCAGTTGGGCAGTTTCCGTAAACGTCCAAATCCTCTGAAAAAACTCTGGTGAGACTGCCAATTCCAGTTTGTGCTTAAGGCCCTCTATCTCGTCCTTTAGGTTTATAATCTCTATGTTAAGTCGTCGAATTCTTAAATTGAGAATCTTCATACAGTTGCTAAGGAGAGTGAACTCGCCTTTCTAGATTGTAAGGTCATCATACTGGAGAACGGACAATTAGAGACTGAGGTCTTCAGAAAGTCCACTCACACTGACCAGTACTTGGCTTTTGATTCAAATCATCCGCTACAACACAAACTCGGGGTCATTAGAACGCTTCAACACCGAGCCCACCAGGTCCCCACTAGCTCGGAGGGAAAGAACAGAGAAACCAAACATGTTCAGAGAGCACTTTCCAGATGTGGCTACCCCAAGTGGTCTTTTACTAAAGCCCAAAGGACGAGAAAGGCCAGAGACACAGTCCAACAGACAGAAGAAAGTAGGAGGAGAGGGGTGTCCTTACCGTATGTGGCGGGAGTTTCAGAGAAACTACAAAGAATCTTTAGGCAACACAAAATCCCTGTGTATTTCAAACCTTTCAACACGTTAAGACAGAAATTAGTGCATCCCAAAGACAAAACACCCAGACACAAACAGAGCAATGTGGTGTATTCAATTAAATGTAGTGAAGAGGAGTGCACTGACCACTATATTGGAGAAACCAAACAAACTCTACAGAAACGACTTTACCAACATCGTAGAGAAAACTCTAGTGGGCCACAGTCGGCTGTTCATCTCCACCTCAAGGCCTCCAACCACACGGTGGATGACACAGAGGTTAAAATTCTGGCTCGGGAGAAGAATTGGTTTGAGAGAGGGGTGAAAGAAGCCATTTTTGTGAGGAAACAGAAACCTTCTCTTAACAGAGGAGGAGGGTTAAGATTTGTTTTGCCTCGCATCTATGACGACATCCTAAAAACAACGCCCTAACTTGGGACAAGGCAGTGACATGCTAATGAGTTAGGAGGGGTGAAACCTGCACTCCACTTGAGCATCCCAGCAGATAATAGGTCTGTGACATGCTAAGGAGTTAGGGTCGTTAGCCTCAGCAGGGTCGTTAGACCTGCTCCCTTCTACATCAAGCAGACCTGAGATTGTTTACGAGTTAGTATCAGGGTTAGGGTGTGGCTTACCACACCCATAGGTTATAAATCTCCAACGCGCGGTCCGAGAATTCATTCCCTGAAGAAGTCCCCAGGTTGAGGACGAAACATCTGGAAAACTTGCTAAGAAGTACAGATGATGGGTGAGAAACCTTCCTTTGCTTTGACTAATCCCTGTACGACTGAGAGCTTACACAAACTTATTGAAAATAAGAACACTGACAAACGTGTGTTGCACAAGTTCTGGCCTGGGTCAGATTGATGCATGTTCGTTTTTTTAAGCCTAGATCAACTCCTTACAATCCAACTGCCACAAACCAGCATTAATATGTTTTAAACAAACAAATCAACTGTCAACTCTAATTTCCTATAACATTAGCCTCTTCCCCCGTGGCTAGCGCAGCATGTCGCTCACAAATAAGCAATTACATTTATGATTACATTCTGATATGATTGTAAATTTAGTTTTTGTCTGAAATTAATTAGCGACGATGCAAACCCTGAGGCCGTTCTGGAAGAGACAAACTCAGTCGAGTATTTCTGATGAAGAAGAATGAATGAGAACAACACAACCTCTGAGACTGGTCTGGGACTGGTCTGAGCTGTGGATTGGAACTGTGTTAGGTTTTGAATACAGACACACGTGTACACACACACACACACATGCAGATACACACATACACTTATAGCTTCATGTGGAACTCAAATAAACTATAAGTTCTTATTGTTGCTTCGTTTCCCTGTTTGGGTTCAATTTCACATCAACATCATGTAGCAAATAAAAAATGAGATGAAAAAGCGTACATTGGTTCTTCCTCACTTTCTGTGTGAGGCCCATGACAGACGTGTGTTGCTCAGAGGCACACAAACTAGAGGCAGATCAGTGGTGAAATTTCATTGAAGGGGCGTTCACACCAAACTCAACTTCGACTTCGAAAGCGTCAGGTTTGCATTGAAAATGAACGGTGACGCAGAGAGGCCCGCGTCACTTGGCGCGCGAGCAACCCTGTCTGTGAGGAACCATCAAGTAACGACAGAGTAATTCCCCTGACAGAGGAATCCACGCGTCTGTTACAGCGAGGGCGCTTACAACACTCACACAGAGTACTTCAAGAACCACACACTATTCGGTGGATTATCAAACAGGTCTGACGAGTTTTGGTCCTGTATGTGCCCCGCGGAAATGCATCAAGGCTCCAAACCATGATCAGGTCTTATGTCAATTTGATTATGTAAACCTTGTGATTTTTCTAGGGCTGTCAAACGATTACAATTTTTTGGTTGATTGCATAGTAATGGTGAGTTAACTCACGATTAATCGCATTTTTAACATTCTATTTCAAATCCACTCCAATTGAAGTTAAATGAGATTATCAAATATAATGACACATTGTCATTCATGCCAAATGTACGTAAATCTGTTTGATTTGCTCACAACCTTTTACTTTTGGACGCAACCAAAATTAGCTGTTAACGAAAGGGGAAAATTTACGTGCCCCAGCTTTAATTTAGCGAGTTTAGTTTTCAGGAGGTGCACAGGTTACGCACAGATTGCAAAGACACAAACACAATATAGAATAGTCCTGTGGCGTGTATGGTCTTATACAGGGCTGGACTGGGACAAAAAAACGGCCCGGGCATTTTTTCCTTTTTAGTGGCCCAGGCAACTCAAAAGGTTCAAGGAGCCATATTTGACAAAAAAACTAAAAACAACATCTGTCTGGAGCCACAAAAAAAAAAAAAAAAAAAAGCCTTGTATAAGGCTTATATGAAGGTAACAGGGGCTGAAGCTGTATTAGCTACATTAGCAACCTTAGCTACATTAGCTATATTAGCTATATTAGCCCAATATCTAAATGACAAAGTAAAGGCTACAAACACTTAAAAACCATTCAGGATTATCAAATGTGTATCGTCATTGCAGCGTGTCCTGGAGAGAATGACGCACTACGTGACAACTCTGCTTTAAGTTTAACTTCCATTTTTTTGCCTTCATGCATTTGTACAAATACAGTAAATAAATCTGCTTTTTGGCTCAGTTCACCTGCATCACTGTCTGTTCATATCAATTCAGTTTTCTGGAGCTGAATGTCCTTAATGGCCTTTTCTTTCACCGTCTTTGCGAAGGTTTTTGAAGTCTGAAAATAGGTGCTCTGACTTTATGATGAATGAATCTTTCAGTGAACAGTGTTTAAAGCTTCATTGTTCCTCCTGTTGCAGCAAAACTTTTCATTACATCGCAAACATGAAGCAGTCCTTCCTCATTGACTGAAAGCAAATGTTCATTCTCATTCTGAGTCCAGTCTTATCGACTCTCTCTCTCTTTATCTTTGGGATCCATGCACATGCAGTCTGTAATGCACACACGCCGGTTTGTTTACAGCAGCGGCCGCCTGCCGCGGGGCCGCGTCACAGGATATGACGCACTACGTTGACAGAAATGCTAAAATTGTATATTACTTATACAAGTTTTTGCAGCATTGAAAAACGTTAAGAATGTTTTTCCTCCTACAGAAACCACATTGAAACTAGAAATAAAATATAGCCCTCACACTTCATTTTCAGACATTTTTTAAATGGCTCCAGGAGCCACTTTAGGGGCACTAAAGGTTGCTGACCCCCGGTTTATACAGTATGTGGAAGCAAATACTGTAGAGGATCAGGATGTCTGCAGTTTCAACAATAAAATAAAGTACAATAGTCTACATTAAACAGAGTAATAAACATGTCTCAGAGTGAGGGAGGTGGACACAGACAACACTATTGTTTGTTACAGGGATGAGAATTGGTCAAAAAATTCTGAAATGCATATTGTCAGCCATTTGCTGGCTCTAAATCTGTTTAATCTGTTCACAACATTTTACTTTTGGGCTCAAACATGAACTTTTAATGCAATGGAAAATTTAGGTACCCGAGCTTTAATTTAGAGGAGAGGGGAGACGCGGACTGTTTCCTGCAGCGGTGTATTTATTGGGTGCACAAATTACGAAAAGACACGCATGGTCCTGTGCGCGTTTATGGTCTTGGGTACATGGTCACGTTGCGGCTACGCGCTCACCGTGTTGTGTTGTGAGCGGTTCCTGCGTCCAGCTCAGAGCCGCTGGATGCGGGAACACTGCGGCCGCTGAGGTGGTGGAATCCCGTTCCAGTACATACAGCAGGTGCTCCGCGGACACGCGCGCTCCCCTCAAACATTTCTCAACGGATTTACACTTTTCACAAACATGTTTTTTGTATGAGGCAAACAGACCGGCCCAAATATGGGCATCGGCCCTTCGGGCATTGCCCGGTACGCCCGATGGCCAGTCCAGCCCTGGTCTTATATGACCACATTACCGCAGCGCCGTTCACCGTGTTGTTGTGAGCGGCTCACAGCCGTTAACAACCAAAGCGGCCGCAGCTGCCCCCAGGGTGTGCCCGGGAAGGCGGACTTCAGTTCTTACCATACCGCGGCATTCTGAGTGTTATTATGGATAACTGGGCGGGTCATTCAGACATGTGTTAATGTGTTAATATTTTTTTTTACGCGTTAATGAAAAATGTTATTAACGTGAGTTAACGCGATAATTTTGACAACCCTAGATTTTTATCATGAATAAAGCATAAAGCATACCCGACTGGGGAGGCCTCCAGTTGGGACTCTGAGGGCCACAGGGACTGGCCTCCTGTTGGGACTCTGGGGAGTACAGGGACTGGCCTCCTGTTGGGACTCTGGGGAGTACAGGGACTGGCCTGTTGGTCAGTATGTCAAGAGTCAGAACTAAACATGGGAGTCAGCGTTTCAGAAATCTGGAAAAGTCTTCCTGAAAATTTTAGACAAGCTTCTTCTATGACAATGTTTACATCCAGGGTAAAAACATTTCTGTTTCACTGCAACAACTGAAGGATTGTATTGTCACTCTTTTTAATGCACTGTGATTATTTATAATGCTTTTTTTTTTGTTCAGCACTTGAGTTTCCTTGTGTGTGAATTGTGCTATACAAGTAAACTTGCCTTGTCTTTCTGAGTGGAGTTTGCATGATCTCTCGATATCTGGGTATGTTTCCTCCAGGTGCTCCGGTTTCCCCTGCCACTTAAAAAATCTACAATGAGCAAAATCCTCCAGCTCTGGTCCTGCATTAACATCTTGAGATGGCCCCCTGTACTGCAGCTCTGGACTCTCTCTGGTCTCTCTCTCTTGTTCTCTCTCAGATCCCTCTCTCAAGTCTCTCCCTTATCTCTCTCTGGTTTCTCCCTGGTGGCTCTCTCTGTGGTCTCTCTAGTCCCTCTCTGGTCTCTCTCTCGTTTATCTGGTCTCTCTCTGCTTTCTACATTGCTGCACTTCCTCTCCTCGTCCAACGTGTGGCAGTGTGGACTTTCTCAGCACACACAGGGACTAGCACAGAGGAGCAGCTCCAGTCCGTCTAATCCTCCCTCCCCCTGTCCCTCCCCCTCCTCACCCCCCTCCTCACCCACACATTGAGTAAGTCTGGTCTTTATCTCGGTTTGCAGCTTGGAGCTTACAGTCCCCCCTCCTCACCCTCCCTCACTCCCCCCTCACCCCCCCACAGCCTTCTCCGGCTCCAGTTCTTTGATGCCTCTTTGGAAACATGGGAGCTGCTAATGCGGACAGGAAGATGGCTCCTCTCTCCACACGTTGTGGGCCACAGTGTGTTCAAATAGCCATGTGTTTTGGTGATTATGAAGAGAAGAGAACCGGGTTTGGTTTTTCTTGTCGTCTAATTGTTAAGAGAATATTTTGATGTTGAAGGAGTTGATTGACAGCAAAAAACCAAAACAAATGATCCATCTAAAATGATCCATACGAGGAATGGGAAAATGGCGATGGGAAAGCTCCTTCTTATGTTAAAATCTGCTTCTTCAAACACTATGGTGATGTCAGACTCAGTTAGTTCTATATTCAAATCAATGTATTTGTGTATCGCCCTAAATCACAACAGCAGTCGTCTTGGAGCACTTTAATTAAAAAACACATAAACCCATTTGTCCATAGGGAGCAGAATGACTACTGTCCAGAAATGATAATAAATGTGCAGAAATGTTCCGGATCATCACTGTCCATATACCCTCCTGCAATGGAAAAAAACCACTCAGAAAATCCAGGACTGAGGCTGAAGATCCAGGACTGAGGCTGAAGATCCAGGACTGAGGCTGAAGATCCAGGACTGAGGATATAGAACGAGGACTGAGTGGGCGTTGCCTGGGCTGGGGTAGCTGCATGAATCTGATTTGCTGCCTCCCCATGTTTAGTCCTGGCTCCACAGTCCCAGCAGGAGGCCAGTCCCTGTGCTCCACAGAGTCCCAGCAGGAGGCCAGTCCTTGTGCTCCACAGAGTCCCAGCAGGAGGCCAGTCCCTGTCCCTGTTTTTCATTTGTGCAAATATCTCTGTATATTCCTCTTCAGTAAACTTGAAAAATAGCTTTTCAACAACATCAACATTTACCTTGCTCAGTGATGATTTCAATGTTTAAGCACATTACGTTTATTAATTCTCTTTTTTCAATCAATCAATCAATCCTTTATTATCTCACACAGATGGAGAAATTCAGTTCGATGAATAAACATCAAGGCCGGCCGCGTACTCTAATTTTCCGCGCTCCTTATGACAGTTATTCAACAGCAGAGAGCAAAACAGACACATATTTCAACAAACATGGGGAGAGACACGGTACATGTGGAAAAACATGCGGATCTTTTTAATGGGAAGTCATCACTCTGGCCCGCCTCGTCCAATATAGCGCGTCAGAGGGGAGTGTGGGTGGGGGAGGTGGAGGGGAAGACCACCATAAACTGAAAAAGAGAGAGAGGCAGACATGTAGAAGGGGGGGGGGGGGGGGGGGACTGTAACTGGTGTTATGGGTTGTGAGTCTGAGATAGATAAGAGTCCAGTGTCAGCCTTGAGTGGCCGTGTGTGGTGGTGGAATGTGAAGGACAAAGATAGCGCAGGTGCCTGCAAACATTGGAGACAAAACAACACATGCCCTTGTGGGAAATTTGTATAAGCACTTTAGCTGATCAATGAAAGGCAGTGTAAACTAAAGCCAATATGTCCAAATTATACTGGAACTGGACCCTCCGTTCACCGTTATCCGGAGTTGACCACGTCAGTACGAGGTTCCACCGTGAGGCCCAAGTCCTTCAATCAATCCTTCCAAGCGTTTAAGTCCATCCAAAGATCTCACTCCCAGGTCGTTAAGGGAATGTTCGATCCGACTCACACCCCGTTGTGTCCCCACTGTGCCCTCGACCACGACTCTGACCAACTCGCGGAAACTCTCCTTGTTTTCCGCGGACAGCCGCTCGTAAATATTCTGAGTGGACAGCCCTCCAACTTTGCGGTAGATCAAGCCAACTCCAAATCCAATCAGGAGGAACCCTGCTACCATAAATCCAAAAATGTATATATCCTCAATGTCCTCGATGGACAGTCCCGACAGACAAACGGGGTGCCACTTTTGCCAGTTGTCAAAAACGTACCCAGCAGCCGCCGTACCATCCGGGCAAACGGCATCTCCAGAACCGCCTTTACGCGATGAAAAAATAGTATCAATTGCGTTGAGGGACCAGTTGATTAATTCCATCATTTTTCAAGTTGTATACAGGCAGAAGTCTAGGAAAAAAGACAGTCAGGGCAAGCAGAGCAGGAGCAGGCAAGAGACACGTCTGACCTCGAGGAGAGCAGGAAGAGAGCATCTTCCCTTTCCTTCCATTCGTTGGTGTCCTAATGGAACATATGTAGAGTGACAGTGGCAGCTTGCAGACATTTTTCTATTTGTCATAAAAGTAAAACTAATCTTTGTTGCTAAAAGTGAAGCCTGAGGAGCTGCAGAGTTTCTGAGGAACATAATGTACTTTGTTCAATCTGCCATCTGTAATTAACTGTGTGACATTTAAAGACGTGAAGTGAAAGGGGGACAGAACTACTAAATAGACTTTTCACAGCTTTTGCCAAACTCAAAACTGTTTTTAGAGCAATCTGTGCAAGTTTGAGCCATCTATAATATCTTTTACCCACAGACTGTATAAAACAAATATATATAATATAAAATGAGCGATGAATGAATATCACACACTGTCCCTTTGCTTCACACTTTTCCCAACGCAAATCGATCCATCTCTTTCCTTCTCACACTTTCAGAACCTTTTCTCTTGTTGACGGAACAACTAACAGCTTGTAATATTGAAATGGTTGTAAAGCCGTTTCCTTGAAGGCGTTGAACGTCGCAGAGCGAGTCGAGCACAAAGGACTTAATTGCCTCCACATGCAGCTCTCACTGCTCTCCACTGTGTCCTCTTAATGAATAATAACTACAGAACTCTCAGCCTCGTTTGTCTTTCCATTACACCGTGACAAACCGCGTGAGTTTCCGTGGCGCTGCTCTCTCCCGCATCGACAGCTCATTTTCTTAAGACAAACTCGCCGTCATCTTTTCACAGGTTATAATAACACTGTCATTGGTGACCTAGATTTCCAAAGCTGAACCATTAATCATTTCCCGTGGTCCAATACGGCGACCTGCTCGGAGCTGGTATAGGAGCTGCTGTAATGGACATAATAGAGTAGCAGCAAAGGTACCCTCGCGGACCACAGGGACGGCTCCACGCTCTCACAAAGGATCTGTTTAGAAATTGACAGATTAATTACTCGGTTTTATTTCCTCTTTCTCTGTGGGGCTCTGAAGGCACCGCGGTGTCCTTACCCCAGGGCGCTCCAGGTCAAAGTTGCAAATTAATCAAATGCAGACAGAGGCGACAACAACGCGGCAGAGCGTGTGTTAGGGGCAGATTTAAACTGATTGTAATGAATGTTAATAGGTTATATAATAGAAACAAAATAAATATGCAGACGCCATATCTTACAATAGAAAATAAACCCAAAATATGTACTATTATTGAGCTATAGATCTGACAGAAATATGCCCTGTTTACACAAGGCCTACTTGGCCCCATTCTACTCTACTCTACTCTGCTTTACTCTTCTTTACTCTACTCTGCAATACTCTCCAGACATTTTCCACGGATACTAGTTTGTTGTGAGTAGGTTGTGTCGTAGAGTAGATAGATAGATACTTTACTGATCCTGAGCATAAAACTCTGCATGCATGAACAATAGATCTCTCTCTATTGTTCCCAAACATGTCTAAACCTGTGTCAGTGAGCTCTTATTCTTTGCTGAGACAATCCACCCCACCTCATAGATGTGACGTATCAAGATTCCCTGACTTGTGCCACATGTGTGTGTGTGTGTGTGTGTGTGTGTGTGTGTGTGTGTGTGTATGCACTGTGGAAACGTGTGGTCTACATTTGACCCATCCCTCGGGCCCCCAGTGGATAAAAGGTCACTCTGAAATCGTCGTATTCTTTTTTATTTAACTTTATTTAACTAGGTTGACCTTTATTTAGTGGCTAGTGGTTCTTATAGAGTGGCTGGTGCTCAGTGAAATGCGTGGCAGCTGATTGCCAAGCTCTGCTTGTGTACAAGTCTCTCCATGGCCGTACAATTAAGTACATTTGTGACATGTTAATGTCATATGAACCAATCTCGGACTCTGAGGAGCACAGGGACTGGCCTCCTGCACTGAGGAGCTAGGAATAACTTCCTGCTAGAAAATGATAAGGCAGAGTTTCAGATATATGCAGCCATATATCAGACTGAAAATATCAAGATATTTTCAGTCTTCCTGAAAATATGAAACAGGCTTCTGCTCTGACAATGTTCATATCCAGTTTAAAAATGCAGCCTGCAGAAATTCAGTCTGGTAAGCTAACCGCTGCAGGCCATCCCATCCAGGCCGGCCCCTCTCCTCCTCGACCTATCACACAGTAAAGCCAATTCCCTGCCAACCTATGCCAGCCAAGCCAGCAGCTTAAAAGCGGAAACTCCCATGCAACTACACCTTCTCCAGCCTCCCCGCCTCCTTCTGGACGCTCTCATCCCTGCTTTTCCTCATGCTACCACCAGTACCTAAATCCCGGGGGATCTTAAGCGCAGACAAGCAAGGAGCTTCACGGACCAAAGTGCCGCTATCGGGATCTAGGGTGCCAAACAATCAAATTAAGAAACCATTTAACTTATTTTGTGTCTTGTAGTCTCTCCAGATTAAAACAGTTCTGTTTCACTGCAACAACTGAAGGATTGTATCTTCACTCTTTTTAATGTACTATGATTATTTCTTATTTTGTTCAGCATGTTGGGATGCCTTTTATATTAAAGGAGCTATACCTGTTTCTGCAAGGTTTGAATGTTTAGCACCGCCCCCCAACTCGCTCACAGGCTTCTTGTGGCAGCCTAGGGGTAGTGGGATATAATGGAGAAAATAAGTGGAATTATAACAGGTTAAAATATGTAAGTAATGAAATAGACCAAGCAACGCCACGACCGGAGTTTCACCGGAAGAGTACTGTATAAAATAAGGACACACAGGTAAGTATTAAAAGATTAAAATGCACCAGGTTCCAAGTTTAACAGGGTTAACAAGTTTATTTTACAGTGTAATCAATGACAGTTATGTATTTAATGAAATAGATAAAACTCAAGTGCTACATTCATACTCTCTCGTTCTCACACACAAACTCACATCCACTGCCTATTGCACATTCCCACAAGTAGCGTGCGCCCCAGAGCCGGGGTGCAGCACTTGCTAAAGTGCGTGAGTGCAATCGAGGCAGCGATGCAAAGCTGCAGAGCCAAGCAGCAGGTTAGAAAGAGCGGAGGCAAAGCAGCTGGAGCCAAGCTGAAGCGAAGCAGCTGAAGCTGAGCAAAGCAGCAGGGGGGCGTGTGCCAGTGCCGCTGGAACGAACCTAAAAAGAGATTAATTTAGAAAGTTACCGAAACAAACCCTAACAAAATAACAAAAAGGAGGAAAAAAAGTCAATCTTAATACATAAATCCTAGCAATTCGAAGTCACAAACACGCGCGGTCCACAACTTTAGGCCAGGGGAGGAGGCTGCGCTCAGAGCAGCCACTATGAATGGGCGGACCGACCCGCGCCACTAGTGGTTCGTAATGCTGACCACAACCAGCTAAATATAAAGTTAGAATTTGAACTGGGCATGAATGAAGTTTTTATTAAAATAATTACCTTTTTTTTATACACGCCACAGCGCATGGGACTGCGCAGCTCCTAGGCTTGGGTCAAGCAGCGTGACTACAGAGGGTGGATCACATTACAAACTGTGCCCGTGTGGTATCCTTGTCATTAAAGAAGTCATAAACACCGGGTGGCTTACACGGGGGTTTAATCATCATCATGTAGCCAACAACATAACAGAGCATGAACCCGCCAAGTGCACTCTTAATATTCCCCTTATCCCACACTGCCACCTATAGGTTTGTGGTAAGATAACACTATCCTATATTACACTCCTCCCCCCTTAAGCGAGTACTAATATTACCATAATGAATAAACCAAACAAACTGTTACAAGCCCTTCTAAACACAGTTAACTTAACTTAGCTTGACACTTAACATAGTAACGGTTTTCTTCTTTTTTATTTCTAGTTTACTTTCCACAGACATAGTCTTTCAGAAAATTGGGTTGAAAAAGTGACAATAGTGGTTTGTGGTCTGTGGAAATGACAAACCTCCTTCCATACAAGTACTTATGGAAACGCTGAATGCCGAACATCACTGCCAGTCCTTCCTTGTCCAGTTGTGAGTAGTTGGATTCGGCTGGAGTGAGTGTCCGTGACATGAAGCCAATAGGTCGCTCTTGCCCGTCTGACATACGATGTGACAACACCGCCCCCACACCGTAAGGCGACGCATCACAGGCCAATAATAAGTCTTTCTGGCTGTCATAATGCACTAAGACCTTTGACGACTGCAAGAGTTTCTTAGACTCCCCAAAAGCCCTCTCTTGCTCCTCCTTCCAACACCAAGGTGTATCCTTTCTCAACAGTTTATGTAAGGGCGCAAGCAACGTCGACAGGTTTGGTAAGAATCTGTTGTAGTAGTTAAGTAAACCTAAGTACGACTTCAATTCTGTGACATTTTTGGGTGCAGGTGCTTGTTCGACGGCCTTTACCTTGTTTGGCAGGGGATGGAGCCCCGCAGAATCCACTTTGTGCCCCAGGAATTCCGCCTCTCGCTCCAGAAGGCACATTTATTGTGTTTCAATCGAAGACCTGCCTCTTGTAGCCGCCTCAGAACCTCATTTAACGTCTCCAGATGCTCGTAGTCACTCCGGCCCGTCAGCAGGATGTCCTCCAGGTACACAGCCACAGCAGTCCTTCCATCATCCGTTGAAATATAGCGGGACTGGAAGAAACACCAAATGGTAATCGATTCACCTGAAAGAGCCCTTTGTGTGTGTTAATGGTGACATACGGCTTTGATGTCTCATCAAGAGAGACTTGTTGATATGCGTGACTAAGGTCCAGTTTGCTGAACTTCTCTCCGCCAGTCAGCTTCTCAAACAAATCTTCCAATCTTGGTATTGGATACTGCTCTAGCTTAGAGACTGGGTTCACTGTGAGTTTGTAGTCTCTACAAATGCGTGCCCCTCCGTGAGGCTTCAACACCGGTACTATTGGTGCAGCCCATTCTGAGAACTTCACTGGTTCAATGACACCCTGCTTGGTGAGTCTCTCCAGCTCTGTCTCTACTTTCTTCCTCATGGCATAAGGTACGGGCCTAGGCTTGTAGAACTTTGGGGCAACATTCTCTTTTATGTATATTTTTGCCGGCGGCCCTCTCCAGGTCCCCAGTTCCTCTTTAAAAACCTCTTCGTTCTGTTTAAGCACATTTTGTAAAGTAAGTGGAGAATGATCCATTTTGTTGACATGCACACAGTTCATTTCCAACTCCCTTAGCCATGCTCGACCTAGCAAGTTTGGTCCTCTGCCATATACCACGACCAGTGGTAACTGTTTGACTTTGTCCTTGCACGTCACCGTCACTTTTGTAGTCCCTAATGTAGAGACTTTTTCCCCCGTATATGTTTTCAAAGTCAATGGGCAATTTTGCAGTTCTTGTGCCTTTCCTTCTGGTCACACACTTGTTGTATTCAGTCTTTGTCAAAATCGTCACACTACAGCCGGTATCCACCTCGAACATTACTTTTTTTCCATTTATTACTAGCTGTGTGGTAATAGGGTCCACCTTTTCTAACTTTGATTCTTTTACTTTGTGTAATGTAAACACTTCTTCACTACAATCACTAGATTGTGTCTCAGAGGACTCAATCATGTGGTGTGCATACTGTTTTTTTTTCTTACGGCTACCTTTCTCCCCCTTCACAAAACTCTTTCCACCCCCCTTAGTCTGCTGGGCACCCGGAGGCGCGGACCTGCACATTTTCTTCACGTGCCCTTTTTTCCCACAGCCATGCCATTTTTCATTTATAAAACGACAGTCCCGCGCAAAATGATCACCCCCACACCTGTAACAGTCTGATGGAACGCTCTTACTTTGTCGTTTATTCTCCGTTCCCACTTTATGCACTGTCATTGGTGTTGCATCTTTCCCCGCCGCACTGTCCAGCGTCGGCTGCAAGTCACGCACATCCCTGTTTGCCGTTTCGATGGCCTGCGCGATTTTCAAGGCCTCTTCAAATGTCAATTCGGGCTCCGCCAACAGCCTCCTCTGTATGCGGTCCTCCGCATTGCCGCACACGAGCCTATCCCGCAGCATCTCCTTCAGCTTGTCCCCGTAGTTGCAATGTTGAGCCAGCTCCCTCAGCACAGCCACATACTCCGTCACAGTTTCGTTTGCCGTTCTAGTCCTGGAAATAAATTTAAATCTCTGGACTATTTCACTGGGCTTTGGATTGAAATGTGACTGAAGCAGGTTAGTCAACTCCGTGAATGACTTATCACCAGGTTTGTCCGGGCTCAATAAGTTTCTCATCAAACTGTATGTCTTGCTTCCAACGGAGCTCAGCAATATTGCACGCTTTCTTCCTGCATCAGTGATGTTATTAGCCTCAAAGAAGTGTCCCAAAACCTGACAGTACTCCTCCCAGGTCTGTGCTTGACTGTCAAATACCAAAAGCGTCCCCAGCATAGCCGCCGCCATTCCTCCGGCAACTGCGTTAGCCTGGTTAGCTCCCTCGTTGTCCGACATTGGCCGAAAATCAATTCAGAAACGCTCGAGCCGTTTTCTTCCCAACAGCGTCTTCGAGCTCACCAGTATCCTCGTCGCCAAATGTGGTATCCTTGTCATTAAAGAAGTCATAAACACCGGGTGGCTTACACGGGGGTTTAATCATCATCATGTAGCCAACAACATAACAGAGCATGAACCCGCCAAGTGCACTCTTAATATTCCCCTTATTCCACACTGCCACCTATAGGTTTGTGGTAAGATAACACTATCCTATATTACAGCCCGGGCGACTTTATGAATGACATTAAAGCCTGCATGGTTGTACCTGTCGCTGCAGTCGAAAGCACGCTACGGGAGCCTATGGCGCATGAGGGTGTAGACCCAGAGGAGTGCAGACACTGAGCTGGGAAAAGATCATTGGCTTTGTAAATGTGCGTTTTAATACTGTGATGGAAGCAGTAGTTTACCTGACGCGCAGAGGTTTTAGGTGCTTTGGGGAACCAGACAGCGGCACTGGATGCGTGGAGCTGTGACAAACACACAGCTGCAGAGGCGTGAGGGCAAAGAGGGGCAAATGAGAGGAGGAGCGCTTATAAAGCCCACCGGGGCGGCCCGTGGGGATGCAGGCGCATCCTCAACACTGGCCTCAGAGCCGTTTTACCACATTCTCATTTCCCGTACGCTCTCATTCCACGGAGCCATCTAGTTTTATTTGCGATCTGATACATATGCTAACATTAGCATTAGCGCAACTTAAGCTGTACAACAATCACTGATGAAATGTTACAAAAGCAACGCACTGCTAACAAAATAAATAACTGAAAGATTACCACTAGTTTCGCGTCCAAATGTAATCTGAGCATAGATAGTCCGAGCATAGATAGTCCGAGGCGGTCCCGCAGGTCTCTCCATAGAGAAGTCTCTCTAGAGGATACGATGTAAGCTAGCTACAGTAGGTCCCATTCCGTTTTGTCGTCTTCATTCACGCTTCTCGGGAATCACGCAGCTGCGTGAAAAATAGTACATCTTATCGCCACAAGGTGGCAGGCTAAGTCCGCTTTAGCTCTGCCAGCGACTTAGACGCTCAGGTATGATACTGCATGCAAACCTGTCTAGCCCAGAGATGCTATGTTGGCCAAATGGATAACATTGAAGACCAGGACCTGGAGAACCCAAGTTCGATTCTTGTCTGAGGCAATTTTGGTTGCACATCTTTTGGTTGCTTGTGGCAAAATTGTTTTTTCATTAAACAATTATTATATAACATCTTGTCTTTAATGTCTGAAAAAATCTAGGTGAAATTCACTAGTGTTATACGTTAAATATTGTGATATGTTTTGATAAACCGAACGTTACGTTACATCCTCCGCTCTGGCCCCGGGAGCAGCTGCTGTGACCCCCGCTCTGACAGTGAACGCACTGCAGTCTGGGCTCCGAGCGCGGACCATAGACACGCGAACAGAACCACAGACAGGACCATAGACACCCGAACAGAACCACAGACAGACATTTACATTTACATTTACATATACGCAGACAGAACCCAGACAGGCGGAGACACGCGAGACACGCGGATCATAGACACCTGGACAGAACCAGAGACACACGAAGCATAGACACTCGAGTCGGACAGGTCCATTTGTTTTATTTGTGTTTAAAGTTACCTAATTTCTCCTTGCATTAAAAATGCTTGGTGGTTGTGGATATTTAGACTGCGTGATTTGATAGAATAATACTGGCAATGTCTAATACATATCTAATTTTCAGTAAATTATAAAGAGAAAGAAAAAGAAGAGGAGGTCAAAATTCAATCCATTGAATATTGAAAGAATCAATACATTCTTGATTTTCGACTAATTCATGAGTGTTGTGTGTTTAATTGGTGCCGAAGTAACATCTTTTTAATCTTCTACAACATAGTGACTAAAACAAGTGTGCCATAACAGAGTAATTCAAATTTTACATGTTATATGACTGTGATGATTATGTTTAGAATGTCAATCTTTAAACCTGTTTTTCTCAGAATTCTGTTTCATAAAACCATGTAAATACGCTGACTTCAGATTATGAGAACTTTTGTTACAGACATGCTATGGAGAAAAGGAAAACAGATTTGAAAAGATATTGACAGCAGCTTTAAGATGTGCGAGGCGAGCCTGGCCTGGGACCTACGGGCCACCTCAAGAAGTTCACGCTGAACTTTCTTAGAAATAAAATGAAAAAGGATACTCTGTTGTGAATGTTTTGAGAGCATTGTCAGTCCTTAAGAGGAGGAATAGCTGTTGTTCTCGGGGAACGAGCTTCGCGCTGTGTGATATGATCATGCAGCTTATTGGACAAAATTGTTTAGCCAATAAACGGAACTATATTTGAAGCAACGTAGGAACGTGATGACGCTCAGGGGGTTATATTTTCTAAAAAAAGATTAGAACGCAACATTTAGTTAATAATGTGTGTATAAAAATAAAAAATATTGAAATTATGACTTTAAACAAAAAAGTCTAATGACTTGAGAGGCAAAGAACAAAATTGGGAAGGCCAAGAAAAAAACTGGTACTGTATAGGCACCGGCCTACCCAGGCCTATCCCTGGCCGCGGCTGGGCCGTGCATGTGAATGTAAATGTGTTTCTATTGAATGCTATTTCTTTCTTTATAATCTTTATCTTTATAATACGAATTGCATTAACGTATATATTTAAAATAATTATGTATTGTCTATAGAATTCTATGCGAATTCGAAAATAAAGACATTCTGAAAGCGATCTGCCTCTCGTGATTTTTTAGTGAGGTCTTCTGGTATTTACTGTTTGGCTGAGCAAAGTTTTAATAGTATTGGTTAAAATAAATCCCATTTTCAAACACGGCGTGATGTAAATAAGAGAGAGAGCGAGAGAGAGACGCTGACGCATTTTGGCTCAGTGCGCTGGTGTGCAATCAATGGAATACATCACAATACTCATCAAACAAGATCCATTCAGTTTTATCATTGGAGGAAATGTTTATTAAATTAGCAATTGGCACCTTGACAAAACACTGGATATAGAAATCCTAACAATAGTAGGCTAATATAGGCTAACGTGGACATCCCTTGGCCCGTGGGGATATCACATGCCAGTTATAATAATAATAATAATAATCTCTTTATTACTCCCCCCCTGGACTGCCACCTTAACGTGGTGGGGGAGTTTGAGTACTCGGATGATCCTGGGAGCTATGCTGTCTGGGGCTTCATGCCCCTGGTAGGGCCTCCCATGGCAGACAGGTCTCAGGTGACGAGTCAGACAAAGAGCAGTCCAGAAGACACCATGGACAGCACAGAAATGAAAACAGTGACGTCGCCCGGCATGGCGCAGCCGGGGCCCCACCCTGGAGCCAGGCCTGGGGTCGGGGCCCGTATGCGAGCGCCTGGTGGCCGGGCCTTAGCCCACGGGGCCCGGCCGGGCTCAGCCCGAAGGGATGACGTGGGCAGTCCCTCCTGTGGGCCCACCACCTGCAGAGGGGTCCGTGGTGAAGCGGTGCTGAGAGGACTGGGCGGCAGTCGAAGGCGGAGACCTCGGCGACCCAGTCCGCACACACAACATCTGGCTCTTGGGACGTGGAACGTCACCTCACTGGGGGGGAAGGAGCCCGAGCTCGTGGGGGAGGTTGAGCGATACCGACTAGAGATAGTCGGCCTCACCTCCACACACAGCTTGGGCTCTGGAACCCAACTCCTTGAGAGGGGTTGGACGCTCCACTTTTCTGGAGTTTCCCGCGGGGAGAGGCGGCGAGCTGGGGTGGCCATTCTCATTGCCCCCCATCTCAGCCGCCACGTGTTGGAGTTCTCCCCGGTGAATGAGAGGGTCGCGTCCCTCCGCCTCCGGGTGGGGGACAAGTCTCTCACTGTTGTGACGGCCTACGGGCCTAACGGCAGTGTAGAGTACCCGGCCTTCTTGGAGTCCTTGGGAGGGGTACTGGACGGTGCACCGCCCGGGGACTCCGTTATTCTCCTGGGGGACTTCAACGCCCATGTGGGAAACGCCAGTGACACTTGGAGAGGGGTGATCGGGAAGAGCGGCCCCCCTGATCTGAACCCGAGCGGTGTTCAGTTGTTGGACTTTTGTGCCAGTCGCGGTTTGTCCATCACGAACACCATGTTCGAGCACAAGGGTGTCCACCAGTGCACGTGGCACCAGGACACCCTAGGCCGGAGGTCGATGATCGACTTTGTTGTCGTATCATCTGACCTTCGACCGCGTGTCTCGGACACTCGGGTAAAGAGAGGGGCGGAGCTGTCAACCGATCATCACCTGGTCGTGAGTTGGATCCGCTGGCAGGGGAAGAAGCCGGTCAGACCTGGCAGACCCAAGCGTATAGTGAGGGTCTGCTGGGAACGTCTCGCTGAGCCCCCTGTCAGACGGACTTTCAACTCACACCTCCGGGAGAGTTTCTCCCAGGTCCCGGCGGAGGAGGGGGACATGGAGTCCGAGTGGACCATGTTCTCTGCCTCAATCGCCGATGCGGCGGCTCGTAGCTGTGGTCGCAAGGTCTCTGGTGCTGGTCCCGGCGGCAACCCCCGAACCCGGTGGTTGCCGCCGGGACAATAAAACAAGGGCCTAACAAACAAACAATAAAAACAGTCATTGCCTCTCCCTTCAACGCTATGACCTGGTCGATGACTTTGTCCAGGTGGTCTATATATTTATTGCAGACCTGGGTTGTGAGTTTGTTTAGCCAAAAAAACTCTATTGCGGAGATCAGTGCGTCCTTGCTCATCGGCTTGGCCTCACAGCGAATGTATCTTTTCATGGACGCCCACACTAGCTCAATGGGGTTCAGATCCGGCGACCTTAAACAAAAACACATGGACATGTCAGCACTGTTAGCCTATTTTCCGATACAGCATGTATTCATCCAGAATATATATATATATATATATATATATATATATATAAAATAACTACGGTAACTCACTCTGCCGGTGTCGGTACCCAGTTGATCCCCTCCCTTTGAATGCAGGCTTTGACACTTTTTGCTGTGTGTTTTGGATCGTTGTCTTAAAAAATCAAACAGGACAAATTAGGAGGACAACTTAATCATTAAACAAACATTAGTAGCCTAATCATCACGACGTTGCTTTTGTCATAATCATGCTGAAGATTTGGAATACAGATTGTCAGCCTACCTTGGAAGAATCTATGTGTAGACATACGGAAATGCTCCCTTAAGTATGGACCAGCAGCTTTTTTGATGATTTCTTCCGCGTAGAAGTGTTATGGAGAAAAGGAAAACAGATTTGAAAAGATATTGAAAGCAGCTTTAACACTAGCACTCGCATGGAGGTGTCATTTGGCACTTATACCTATCATCCCCTCCACGGTGCCAAATGACACCAAGGATTTTAGCTAACAAACGCAATCACCTGTGAACGGCCAACTTTGTTATGTAAATAGGGCCGTTATCACAGGCTGAGCTAAAGTTGCTTCACTTTGCCATCTTAGGGGGAGGGGGAGGATCTGAATAGTTACAGTTTTTCTCCAGTGGCTTTAGTGCATTTCTCACATCACATAACATTATCATGAGCTTCAGTCAGAATGAAACATACTGTTTTATAACATTATCATGTGCTTCAGTCAGAATGAAACATACTGTTTTATAACATTATCATGTGCTTCAGTCAGAATGAAACATACTGTTTTATAACATTATCATGTGCTTCAGTCAGAATGAAACGTACTGTTTTATAACATTATCATGTGCTTCTGTCAGAATGAAACATACTGTTTTATAACATTATCATGTGCTTCAGTCAGAATGAAACATACTGTTTTATAACATTATCATGTGCTTCAGTCAGAATGAAACATACTGTTTTATAACATTATCATGTGCTTCAGTCAGAATGAAACATACTGTTTTATAACATTATCATGTGCTTCAGTCAGAATGAAACATACTGTTTTATAACATTATCATGAGCTTCAGTCAGAATGAAACATACTGTTTTATAACATTATCATGTGTTCAGTCAGAATGAAACATACTGTTTTATAACATTATCATGTGCTTCAGTCAGAATGAAACATACTGTTTTATAACATTATCGTGTGCTTCAGTCAGAATGAAACATACTGTTTTATAACATTATCATGTGCTTCAGTCAGAATGAAACATACTGTTTTATAACATTTTCATGTGCTTCAGTCAGAATGAAACATACTGTTTTATAACATTATCATGAGCTTCAGTCAGAATGAAAACATACTGTTTTATAACATTATCATGTGCTTCAGTCAGAATGAAACATACTGTTTTATAACATTATCATGTGCTTCAGTCAGAATGAAACATACTGTTTTATAACATTATCATGAGCTTCAGTCAGAATGAAACATACTGTTTTATAACATTATCATGTGCTTCAGTCAGAATGAAACAACTGTTTTATAACATTATCATGTGCTTCAGTCAGAATGACACATACTGTTTTATAACATTATCATGTGCTTCAGTCAGAATGAAACATACTGTTTTTATAACATTATCATTTGGTTCAGTCAGAATGAAACATACTGTCAAGCTTATTTCATACATTCTATCTTTTTATATCCTGAAAAATCCTTCTAAATTTGAACAATTGCTCTTAGGTGAATTACAGCTTTCACTCATGAAGAGGTGTGTTATATTGTTTACATTTATCTGAGTTCTACCATAACGCTTTTTTTGTATGTTTGTTCTATATAAAGAGACATAAGTTATCTGTAATTGCAAATGCAGTACATATGTGAAATACACACCACTTTACTTTGCCATCTTAGGGAGAGCGTCAATCACACAGGTTTTTTTTGGTTAGTGAGATTTATTGATTTTAAATGCTACAAAATAAGAAAAATTGACTAATAGTTTCGAGAACTTTAAATGCACCAAAAGCACTGAGAAAATGTTTTACACAACATATATACAGTATATTAATTCATCAGGGTTCACCAGTCTGGAAGTACTCATTCGCAGCCTTACTCCCCCAGACGAATAAACAAAGCCCACCCTAGCCCACCGTTGGTTTCGGTCATCACCTCATTTGTACATGCAAAGGTTAAGCAACAAGTAGCGGTGTTAGCTCTCTTCTCTAAACTAGCCCCAAATTTGGCCGCACTGGCGCGTTTCTAGTGTCTAAGATGTGCGAGGCGAGAGCCTGGGCCTGACTGCGCTCTCCTCTCTACACTAAAAAAACTGTATTTAGAACGCAACATTTAGTTAATAATGTGTGCTTAGAAAAAAAAAAAAATATTGAAATTATGACTTTAAACAAAAAAGTAGTCTTCTGTTCTCTAGATGTTACAGACAAGGCCCGCATTCCTCCACCACCTGAAGAAGATGACAAAGTCTGGGATCGCGTCTTAATATCAGACAGAAGACATGTTTTATTGTCGATGATAGAGACAGCACGAACAACAGATACAACAGAATGCAAGTGTATTATACAGAGCGGAGGCATGGAGACCTCAATCAGCAGCTTCCACGGTGCCATGTAGCTTGGCCTTCAGATAGACAAAACAAGGGAAAAGTACAGGCTTCTGCACATTGATAGAATGATGAGTTTAACTTTAACAAAAGTTGGTTTAAAAGTGTTATGAAATCTCACATTCCCCCCTCTGGTCACACATTCACGTGTGACCATCAGGAATCGATAAACAGCAACAAAACATCATAACTCGCGAATACTTCAAAAACTCCGAAAACTCATAATACATGTTCAGATCTTTTCATAAAACTTGTCAACAATCTTCAGTAAAATACACAAAATGCATCAATCGTTGTGGTTCCAGATTATTGCTTTGAAAACAGTATCTCCCACCTTCTCTGCTGTTGATTCTTTCAGGCTGCATTTGTGTTGAGCCATGAATTCTACTCTGTGACGTGTCTTTCAATCACACGTTTCAGCTTCAGTGTGTCCAGATTCAGCAATTCAATTCAGTCCAATTTATGTCCAAATTTGTGTAATCCAATTGTTCCAACATGGTGTCCAGTGCAAAAAAGAAGAGGACGATGGTGTTGTCCTTGTTACTCAGCGAGCTCACAGCCTGTACTGGATATCAGGGGCTGTGCAGGATTGTCCAAGTGTGCTGGTCCAGACGCATGGTTTTCTCTTGAGGTTTTCTCAGTTTTGGCTTTAAATAATAAAAAAACACATTTTTGTGTAAAAAAAATGTAGTCTTCTGTTCTCTAGATGTTACGACAATGCCCGCATTCTCCACCACCTGAAGAAGATGACAAAGTCTGGGTTCGCGTCTTAAAATTCAAACAGAAGACCATGTTTTATTGTCGATGGTAGGAGACAGCACGAACAATCAGATACAACAAGAATGCAAGTGTATTTATACAGTGAGCGAGTAGAGGAGGCATGGAGACCTCCAATCAGCAGCTTCCACGTTGTGCTTGTAGCTTGGCCTTCAGATAGACAAAACATGATAGTGGAAAAGTACTGGCTTCTGCTCATTGTAGTAGAATGATGAGTTTAACTTTAACAAAAGTTGCTGTAAATAGTGTTATGAAATCTTCCCGAGATCGCAGGAGAAAAAGGCGTCTGCATTTTTTCTGAAGTGGGAGGAGAACCCCACGGAGCTGTTTGAGTCAAATAACGTTCAGCGTGTAATTACCAATAGTTTTTCTTCTTTCCATAACGATTTTCTTCACTTTATGGAAAGATCACCAACGTGATGCAAAAGTTTTCACGTATAATCAGTAGTTTAATGGTCGTGCGGTTATTCCAGAGACAGGCCTGCTACAAGGAGTTGCGCCGTTTTTTAAACCAGATTTGTCCCGATTGCGCGGGGCAGAAACGCCGCCAATAGTATCCTAGCTCACAAGTGCCACCTGGTGGTTGTTTTGGTCATTGCTTACGGTCACTGGGAGGGGGAAAATTAAAGACGCGTGAATCACACTGAGTCCCTCGTGTGAATGTCCACGCGTGAAAGGCGACAAAAAGGAATGGGACCTACTGTATCCGGCTAATCTTACACATCACGTGAAATAATCACCACGGCGTGACAGCACTTAAGCGTTATACCGCAGCAGACGCGCGTAGACTTTTTTCCATGTTAACCTATGAAAGATATTGAACACTTCTAGCATCAAACGCAGGTATGACGGCGAAGCTGCGCATCTAATTTAGATGGATTTCTAATTTTGTGCGCGCACCAACGCCCCCCGTGCTCTCCCATTGAATCTCATGTAAAACATGATTTTTTACTAGCGGTCCTTTGGCTCAGATTTGCATCGACACACAGCAAAGCACTGTGTTCCTATACATAAGCAGGGAGCGGAGCTAGCAAGGTTTTACAGTGATTCTGGATATCGTTTTTTTTCCTTTCATACAGTCTTGCGGCTGGCCCACCAGCGCACAAAGACCATGAGGACCAACCACATTGCATGTGATTTGTGTTTCTCTTAACATCAGTCCTCGGCCTATAACGTCCTCGACACGCTCCCATAACTACCAGGGAGGACAGTAATGGGCCAGAGGACTGAGGAGATCAAAACACAATGCACAGCATGTGTTTGTCCTCATGGTCTTTGTGCGCTGGGTTTTGGCCAAACGCAAGACTTTATGAAAGAAAAAAAACGAATATCCACGAATCAATGTAAAACCTGCTGCCTCCTCCTGGCTGATGTGTTAGACACAAGTGCTTGTGTGTGTAGAGCAATCTAGAGACAAAGGACCGCTATAAAAATCATGTTTTACATGAGAATCTTCAATGGGAGACGCGTTGGTGCGGCACAAAATTAAGAAATCACATCCTAAATTTAGAGCAGCAGCTTCGCGCATACATCGTATGATGCTAGAAAGTAAAAATCATCATTGGGTTATCATGAAAAAAAGTTACGCCGTCTGCTGCGCGTATAACGCGTTACGTGCCTGTAACGCGTGTTGTGAAAATTAGCAGTTACAGTAGGTCCCCATACCGTTTTTTTGTCGCCTTTCAACGGGGCGCATGAATCACACGAGACTCACGAGGATTCACGCTCTTTTATTTTCCCCCCCTCCCAGTGACGTTTGCAATGACCGAAAACAACCACCAGTTGGCACTTGTGAGCAGGGTTTACATTGGCGAGTTTTCTGCCCCGCGCACATCGACAATCTGTTAAAACGGAATCTCCAGGTAGCAGGCCAGTCTCTGAATAACCCGCCAGACTAGGGCGCGATTAATTAAAAACCTGCTGCAAAACCGTAAAACGTTTGCATCACGTTGGTGACTTTCCAAAAAGAGAGATATCGTTATGAAAGAGAAACTATTGGTAATATAACGCTGAACGTTATGTGACGCGTCAAACAGCTCCGCTGGTGTCTCCTCCCACTCAGAAAAAAAGCAGACGCCTTTTCTCTGCATCGCTAACATTTATAATAAATACTAATTAAAACAATCATAATGAAGAGGCTTTCAAATAATTTAGCAAGCTGTAATTCATTATTTTAACTCCATACTTCTCTCGCCTCCTCTCCCTCGCCTCCGCAAATCACTAAATGAGGAAAAGGGAATAGCACGCAATCTCTGTTGAATGTTACACATACAATATTAATATAGTCTAAGCACGTGTACCACATGTACCCGTGTATTTTTACCACAGACTGTAAATATTAAAGTACAATGCAGGATTAACATTTTTTAAATTACCGAATCAGATTTCATTCAGCACAGGTACTTTTCCAGCTCGTAAGAGGAATAAAACAGTTTTTGGGAAATGATGAAAATCGGAAAGTGGTTAGATTTTATACCATATTGATAAGTGCTTTTTATGCGCTTATAGTGAAAGTAATTTGGTTTCAAACAAAGGGATACTGTGGAAACCTTCTTATTCATCCAGTATCAAGCCTTTATTCAATCTTCTAAGTGCTGTAACTTCCCTATTTCTACTAACGATAAACATAGAAAATTCACAGTAAAGAAGGAAACAGGTTCAGGATGTTGAATTCGGATATTCATTTTACAATTTTGGCCGACCGCCGATTCCATATGGCCGCCACATTATACCCAAGATGGCTGCCAACATGAAATCGGAAAACATTTATTTCACACTACTATGTAATATAGCAAAATAAAGGTAAGCGATCTAAATATGATGCTTAGAAATGTTTTGCATATGCACACACACACCCGTGTTCATTATATGAGAGCTAAAATTACAGACTCAGCTTTAAAACAAGTTTATATATGAGAGCTAAAGTTACAGACCCGAGCTTTAAACATGTTATTAATGAGACTAAAGTTTACATAACTCACTTTTAATACATTTTATTAATGAGACCTAAAGTTTACAGACTCCGAGCTTTCAACATGTTATTAATGAGACTAAAGTTACAGACCTCAGCTTTAACACGTGATTAATGAGACTAAAGTTACAGACCCCAGCAATTTAAACATGTGTTATTTAAGAGACTAAAGTTACAGACCTCAGCTTTAAACATGTGTTATTTAAGAGACTAAAGTTACAGGACCTCACTTTAAACATGTTATTTATCAGACTAAAGTTACCGACCTCAGCTTATAAAGCATGTTATTTTTATAGACTAAAGTTACAGACCCGAGGCTTTAAACATGTTAACAACCCAAACCCCCTTGTTAACATGTAAAATGGATTAGTCCACCATTGGCATGGGTCCTGTGGGCCACGTGACTCGCAAAATTCTACCCCCGGAAAAGTGGACTCGCCCGACCTTGCTGCCGCATTCGGCAGCAAGCCAGAGTGGTGATGAGCGCGGCGGTTTTTCAACTTTATTCACTGATCCGCCGGGTCAAAACAACCCGTACATGATTCAAATATACCATCATTCTAAAGCTTAGAATCATAGATGTATGGTGTGGTGGTGTTGGTTTGTCCAAAACCCCGGTTTAC
The DNA here is from genome assembly GCA_964034765.1 of Knipowitschia caucasica. Classification (NCBI taxonomy): domain Eukaryota; kingdom Metazoa; phylum Chordata; class Actinopteri; order Gobiiformes; family Gobiidae; genus Knipowitschia; species Knipowitschia caucasica. Next base: position 10,060,268 of record OZ035828.1, on the reverse strand, counting down.
TTACCGTGTATTTTGCTATTAAGTTCTCGATCTATCTCCGGATCCGCGAGACAGCTGAGAGGATTGCCGCTTTCACCGTAATGCCAGTAAGAAGTGATCTGTGTACAGCCCGGGTAAATATCACCTGCGGCGGACGTCATGAACCCGCGCGGATGCCGAGGTTATCCCGACTCATTTTTTTTCAGAGCCAGACTATCTGTGGCCCAACTCTGCCTCATATTCGTCACTTTATTAAGCATATCTCAGGAAATAAACGGAATATCAGAACAATCCACACATTTATGGATTTCTATGAAAAAAAGATGTTTATTTGATAGTGGTGGTAGCTATATATTCTGATTATTTAGCTGCTCAGAATCAATGAACTATGTGAGTAAGACAGCGACCTCTTTCACCACAGCGGTTTCCACTGAGTCTTGCCTTGCTAATTAAAGTAATGAGGCCCCCTGCCTTTAAGGCCCCTGCTGTGAGCCCACACCGTCATCAGGCTGCGGTGCCGCTGTGGTAATATCACACGTCTGTCGCGGACCTGGAGTGTTGCTGAGGCTTTAAGCGGGGAGTTCAGGAAGGAGCATCCTTTTGTCAGCATGATTTTTTTGTTTAACAGCCTCCCTGCGCGATTGCAATGTACTCAAGGGCCCTCCATACCGTGGCTCACATCTATAATATATATAAGGGAATCAGGAGCTTTCTGACCCACCCACCCGCACCTGACATGACTCATATGTTTTGAGGCATCTAAAAACAACCCGCCCGAAACCGCGGGACCCGCGGGGGTGACTGCGGGGGTTCGGGCCGACCCGCGCACCTCGCATGTCCGTTCAGGGCTGCGGAAGCAATTGTCCCATTAATTTAAATTGGACTTCTGGTCCATGCACCTGTAAAAAAAGATAAAGTTAGTTTCAACTCAAAATTTTCAAAGCAACCAGCTGCGAAGATTTTGAGTTGAAGGCTTAACTTAATTCATCAAGTTTTGAAGAACGACACTATTAATGTTGTCCAGTTAAGTTTCCAAGTTCTGGCCAACTAAGTGTTTTAAATTCAAGTTACTGAAATTTTCAAGTCTGTAAAAACTTACTTTTTTAAGTTCAGATTACTGTCCCTAGAAAAAAACAATAACTTACTATTTTGAGTTTAAATTAGCCCCCACATTAAAAGGATCATATGTTTAATTTATATACGCATGTCAGGGACAAGGTCCACTTGGGTAGGGAAACCGAGCACCAGGAGGAAACCTATGCAGAACACAGAGAACGTGCCAATTCCACACAGAAAGGCCCTGTTCCGACCGGATTCGAACCAAGGAACTCGTGTCAGAAGCGAGAGTGCTATCCACTCAGCCACCGTGCCGCACACACGTGAACCCGAGGGGAAACATAATGTTTCGAAGACTGAGCCAGAGAATATAACGGCTACTTGGGGCTTTGGCCCTGTCGAGTACGGGTTGGTAAAAATAAATACAGTGATTTTTTTGGTCAAATTAGTTTTTGTTCAAAAGGTTGAATGCAAGCTGGTTGCCATAACACATATTTAAATGAGCAAACGCAATAAGTTACCTCACTATAGCTCGTTGAACTGTAAAAACACAACTCAAAAATATGGTTCACCTTACCAGATTTTTGCATTCACTGACAATAATATTTCCAGTTGGAATGGAACTATCTTGTGAGCCACTGAACTTACAGAAGTTCATCTACAAGCTTCCAAAGTCCAAATCCAACTTAATTTACAAATAAGATGAACTTTTCATCAGAAACTTCAGAAAGTGAGTGTCGAAAATCAGAACGCATAGGCAGGGATCTTTTGCACACCAGAGCTAACTTGGAAGTTTATTCCACAGACAGGTGGTAGATTCAGGCAGAAAAATAAACAGGAAAACATTAGATATTGGATAGATTGGCGTCATTCAGCTAAAACAACGTATACACAATCGTAGCAGATATATACAATCAAAGAACATTGTGTGTCCCCTTGTACTTCTATTTTATCTTGTTTTGTACACTAAAACCAGGCCATGGCCTTCTATGTTCATAAGTTCCAACTGGCAATTTTTTATTGTCAGAGAATCAACAAATCTTAGTAAGGTGAACAATTTTGAGTTGTATTTTTTTACAGTCCAGCACCAGAATCGCATTAAAGGTGAAGTGTTATAACAACATTATTTAAAAGAATTAAATTCAGAGGCTATTAATATTATGATTCGAAGTTTGCGTGGTATCCGTTAGACATTTCTGATGCGGCAATTCATGTTTTTTAACATGATTGCCTGAGTGTGAACATGTTTATTATTGTCCAAATTCTTGATTTCATCGTGTTTTGGCGTGTTGTGGCCGAAGGTTTTGAAATGAGTAGTTGCTAGACTGGTAGTAAACTTGTAAAACGGAAAATGCTAATACAAATGTATGATGGGTTGGTGAACTTTCTTCTCTCCGTGTATTTACAAATATAATGGAGTTGGCTGATGAATGTCGCTTAGTTTTAGACACTAGCATACCCCAAGCGAAATTGTCCCCATGTTTTGAAAAGAAGGAAAGGATGGCTGCTAACTATTTGCATGTATTGATTTGCAAAATTAGGTAATGACTTATAACAAGCAGGGGCCATGGGTGGGCTTTGTTTATTCCGTGTGGGGGAGGGAGGCTGCTTCTGTCCCCGGGTATTTTTAGCAGTGGTAAAAACCCTGAAGGAGCTAGCTTGTTTTCCATATCTGGACACAGCACATTATAAGTGACTGCACTTTGTCTGATTGTCTTTAAGTCTTCTCGTTGCTTCGTCTCAAAATAGACGCTTAACACTTGAGTTCTCACACAACATTTTTCACAGCCTAAAGGTGCCACACAGCACGGCCATCACAAAACTCAAAACCAAACTCTTTTGTCCATCAGACTGGAAATGGCCTAGGTTTTTTGCCTTTTCAGCAGCAGGGTTCCATTGTTTACATATCTTATCACTATCATGCTATCTGTCTTCCATTTTTTTTTTTTCGGCGCGGAAGACCAGCTGAGAGGGGAGCTAAGCCACGTAGTGGTCCTATGCAGGCAGTTAAAGCGCACAGAACAGAGGCAGATGCTTTAAATAGCCATAAAATGGCCCACATCACATCTCAAAGACTGAAAAACAGCTAGCCTACACATGTAAACTAAAACAAGTGTAGGTTGAGGGAACATCAAATGATCATATGCATATAGCAGACAGACAGTGACGTGGCGGTGAGGATGTGATTGGGGGAGGGCACTGACTTTAGAATTCAGATTTACTTCATTATTAAAATAAAATAGCATTTTAATCCAACCGATGCCAATAAACATTCACAATCATCCCATCTGTAACGATGAGAGAACTAGCTTCTTTTTAATAATACTCACAACCAATCTAGTTGCTGACCTCTCTGTTCCGCATCAAACTACATCTGTAAGAAAACAGGTGCGAGAGAACGTGTGCAGAAGAGAGAGACGTGAGAGAGAGAGAGAGACGTGAGCAGAGAGAGAGAGACTGAGCAAAGAGAGAGAGCAGCGAGAGACGGTGAGCAAGAGAGAGAGAGACGTGGAGCAAGAGAGAGAGAGACGTGAGCATAGAGAGAGAGACTGAGCAGAGAGTAGAGAGCAGAGAAGAGACGTGACAGAGAGCGAGCGACGTGAGCAGAGAGAGAGAGAACCCCACACGCGAGCAGAGAGAGAGAGAGAGAGTGAGCAGAGAGAGAAGACTGAGCAGAGAGGAGAGAACGTGAGCAGAGGAGAGAGAGCAGAGAGATACGTGAGGCAGAGAGAGAGATAACGCGAGCAGAGAGAAGACAGAGCAAGAAGAGAGACGTGAGCAGAGAGAGACGTGAGCAAGAGAGAGAGCACGCGAGAAGAGAGAGACGTGAGCAGAGAGAGAGAGACGCGAGCAGAGAAAGAGAGCAGAGCGAGGACGTGCGCAGAGAGAGAGAGACGCGAGCAGAGAGAGACGTGAGCCGAGAGAGAGAGACGTGAGCATGAGAGAGACGTGAGGCAGAGAGATACGTGAGCAGAGAGAGAGACGCGTGAGCAGAGAGAAGACGTGAGCAGAGAGAGACTGGAGCTAGAGATGAGGCGGAGCAGATGAGAGAGAGATAGAGTGAGCAAGAGAGGACGTGAGCAGAGAGAGAGAGACCGAGTGGAGAGAGAGAGCAGAGAGGAGACGTCGCAGAGAGAGAATACGCGAACAGAGAGAGAGAGCAGAGAAGAGACGTGAGCAGAGAGAGAGAGACGCGAGCAGAGAGACGTGAGGCAGAGAGAGAGAGATGTGAGCAGAGAGAGAGAAGAGACGTGAGCAGAGAGAGACGAGGAGCGGAGAGAGACGTGAGCAAGAGATAGAGATCCGCGAGCAGAGAGAGACTTGATCAGAGAGAGACGTGAGCAGTGAGAGAGAACAGAGAGAGACGTGAGGCAGAGGAGAGAGAGACGCGAGCAGAGAGAGACGTGAGCAGAGAGAGAGAGACGTGAGCAGAGAGAGAGAGACGTGAGCAGAGAGAGAGAGAGACTGAGCAGAGAGAGAGAGACGGGAGCAGAGAGAGAGAGAGACGTAGCAAGAGAGGAGAGACGTGAGCAGAGAGAGAGATGTGAGAAGAGAGACGGTGACATAGAGAGAGAGCCGCGAGCAAGAGAAGATGCGAGTCAGAGAGAGAGAGACGCGAGCAGAGAGAGACGTGAGCAGAAGAGAGAGAGAGACGTGAGCAGAGAGAACAGTGAGCAGAGAGAGAGAGTCGTGACAGAAAGAGAGAGACGCGGAGCAAGAGAGAGAGGCGTGAGCAGAGAGAGAGAGAGAGAGGTGAGCAGAGAGAGACGTGAGCAGAGGAGAGAGGACGTGAGCAGAAGAGAGAGAGAGGTGAGCAGAGAGAAGAGAGAGAGGAAGGTGAGCAGAGGAGAGAGACGCGAGCAGAGAGAGAGGAGAGGTGACATAGAGCGAGGAAGACGCGAGCAGTGAGAGAGACGCAGCAGAGAGAGGAGACCAGCAGAGGAGAGAGAGATGCGAGCAGAGAGAGAGATATGGCAGCATGAGAGATAGATGCGAGCAGAGAGAGAGGAGATTGCGAGCAGAGAGAGAGATGCGAGCAGAGAGAGAGAGGCGTGCGCAGAGAAGATAGAGAGAGAGACTGAGCAGAGAGAGAGGGAGCAGAGAGAGAAGATGCGAGCAGAGAGAGAGAGATACGAGCAGAGAGAAGAGAGACCGTGAGCGGCAGAGAGAGAGAAGACACGAGCAGAGAAAGAGACGTGAGCAGAGAGAGAGGGACGCTAGCAGAGAGAGAGGGTCGCGAGCAATAGAGAGACGCGAGCAGAGGAGAGAGTAGACGCGAGCAAGAGAGAGAGACCCCGAGCAGAGAGAGAGAGACGCGAGCAGAAGAGAATAGACGCGAGCAGAGAGGGAGAGACGTGAGTCCCGCGTGTCTATGGTCCGCCGCCTCGGAGCCCAACGGCAGTGCGTTTCACTGAGCTGGTCGGAGCGGGGTCCCACAGCAGCTTGCTCCCGGGCCAGAGCGGAGGATGTAACGTAACGTTCGGTTTTATCTAAACATATCACAATATTTACGTAAAACACTAGTGAATTTCACCTAATTTTTTCAGAAATTAAAGACAAGATGTTATATAATAATTGGTTAATGAAAAAACAATTTGCCACAAGCAACCAAAAGATGTGCCACAGACAAGAATCGAACCTGGGGCTCTCCGAGTCCCTGTATTTTAAATGCTAACCATTTCGGCAACATGCACCTCTGGCTAGACAGGTTTTGCACGCAGTCTGATAACCTGAGCGTCTAAGTCGCTGGCAAGAGCTAAAAGCGGAACTTAGCCTGCCACTTTGTGGCGTATAGAGGTACTATTATTTCACCAGCTGCGTGATTCCCGAGAAGCGGGAATGAAGACGAAAAAACGGAATGGGGACCTACTGTAGATGTGTAAATGACTGTCGTCTGCGTATATATTTATGGATATGCCTTGTGGAAGATCGTTTGATGAATGATTGAGAATAGAAGGGGACCTAAAGTGGAGCCCTTTATCAATTATGCATTGTTTTGGACTAGGAACAATGTGACCAACATATTGAAAATGGCGTTGTATCAAGACCTATTGCGTTATAGCTTGTCAAGTAAAGGAGTGATCTACTAGATCAAAGGCTTTGGCAAAGATCATGAATATGGAGCCCAGAGACATATTTGTTGGGTCAAATCAAGAAAAAACATCATTGATACATTTTAACGAGCAGTGGTGGTTGAGAACATTGATCGAAACCCAGATGGATAGGGAACAAAATATGAAATGCATTAGTGTAGTGATATAACTGTTTTGGAAAATCACATTTGTCTCAAATAATATTGCAACTGCACAAATAATAAGACATTGGCCGAAATTGTTTAAGTCAGTGGAAGTGCTTTTCAATACACTTACCAATTTTCATGGTGTGGACTTCTGTATTGTATCTGTTTAATTATGGCTATTTTTTTTGTTCCCTTGATGTGAGATTTTGCTTCGCTGTCTGTCTTTTGATTGTTTTGCCCCTCCCTGAATGTGACTACACCTGTGTCCTCCTGTGTGTAGTTAGACCCTGTGCTCATGCCTCTTGTTGTCGCCCCATTGATTGGTTTTCCCCCCTGGCTCTTGATCCCGGTTTTCCAGTTTTTACTTTTTTTTGGCATTTATTAAATTATATTTTACTTTTGAGTTCAGCTTTTGCTTTCATCTCTGTCAACCAAGGATTAATCCAGACCACAGAGGCTCAACAAGCTGGGCATGAAATTTGGCGAATAGTACATGTTTCCCACCTCCACCAACTACATCAAGTGGTGCTCCTTCAATCACCTGTCATTGAATGTTTGCCAGCCAATGGTGTTGTCACACAGGTCATTCTAAAAAATTAAATAAACGCAAACAGTAATTTAAACTGTATATTTCAACCCAACAGATTTTCATACAATTGCCTGTACAAAGATTTGGGTTAGCCATGTTCTATGATTTCTGACTACTGAATGTAACCTCGCCGGGGATTTACCAATGCTGTGTCCGCGCTCATAATCTTTACATAACTACCAGAGAGTCACTGTAAATTAGGGCCCAAATGGTCGCATGAATTTTGGAACTAACCACCAATTGGATTGGCTATAGGCTCATAGTAGTTATTCAAGATAATAGCTCTGGGCTGTGTGCAGATGAATCGTACAGGAGGAAACTTGAGTGACGTCGTTTGTTCATAGTTTAATCTCCGCTCCGGATAGTCCCTTCTATAAAACCAAGACATCATCCACAGCGGCAGAACAGCCTCATCAGTTCCCATGAAGGTTTCGCAAGTTGTTTTTAAAACTAGCTATCCTTGAGGAAGGAAGGAGGACACAACGGTGGCACTTGTGAGGATCTCATCACAATTCTTGCAGGGTACTGGCTACTTGGACTTGTGGTTCTGCCATGCCTCCACCAAGTCGATTGGCTGAACACAACGTCCTGGGGATCGAGGGCAAGAAGCTAACTCGCTTCAGGGAGAATAAAAAAAAGAAATTCCATCGAGCTATTACTTTAAAGAGCCTCATTACTCTAGCAATCAAAATACACAGACTAATAACCCCCCCTTCCGCCCCAAAAAAATATTGAATAATTTTAAAAAGCTGAAATGTTATGTAAGTAAATGTACACAAAAATGCCTTAAAAATATCCATCCCTTTTCTTCCCCTTAATACATTTCTGGATGGGGGGGTGGCAGTCAGAGCTGCACCCAGTTCACAAGCACCTCATTAGTAGTGTATATATATAATTAAAATCTACATTAATAACATGCATAGCCACTGTAAAATTATTAAATATTGATAAAAACTAAACTAACTAAAATCTTTAATAAAAAAGACTGGTGTAAGTTATACTTTTATATAATTGAAACGCTTGCCGTGTATCAGAGGTGAGAGTGAGTGAGTACTCAAACGCAGGAATGCCATAATAAAGGATTTTAATAAAGATTAAGTCCAAGGCAAAAAACACAAACTCCAAAATCCAAAAGTAACCAGGAACAGGACGGAACTGACAAGACAATAACCAGCAACTAAGGAGAGAAGCACAGGGACATATAGACACAGACAGACACAGAAGAAAACACACCAGGGCGGGCAGACAAGTCAACAGGGAACTGGACAATGAAGTAAAACTGAAATGAAACAAGAGAACTAATGTCAAAATGAAACCTAATACAGAAATAAAAATCCCCACCATGACACAGAGGACCTCAGATCATCAGATAAACTTACAGGCCTCACCATGAGTAGTTTTGGACACCTAGGACAGTTAAGAGATTATTGAGGCGACCTAAGTGTCCCCAGAGGGTTCATAAATAAAATAAAAGCGAATAAGATAAATAAACAGGACTGAGTTATTAAAACCTTCATAAAGCAGTAGATTAAAATCAAAAGGTACTTACAACATTAATGCGCCCAAACTCAATACATTCTTTGCAGAGGTCCTTTGGGGTTTTCATGACATGGCTCAAACATGTATGGATGATGTGGGAAGTCAAAAGCCTCTCAAAATATTGCCCCCCCCATAATGTAACATCAAATTTATGGAGATGTTTTCCAAGAAGCCGACAAAACGTCGTGGTCCATGGAATTCAGCAGAACCAAAGATCCATCGCACACAAACATACTGCCTTTTACAGACATTTTGTGTACAAACATTCTCCATGCATCTGTTCATAACTGCCTGTAAAATGTATATAATGGATGGTGTGGTGTGATCACAAGTAGCAGAAAGTAGCTATTGGCAGTGGTGAGGCAACCTTTTGAAGGGTTCTACCACTGTCTCATCCTTAAAATGGCTTGTGTGTCGTCCTCTGCACTAAGCACCCTGTACATCCAGTAAACAATGTCCTCTTTGCATCTTGAAATGGCAAAATATTTAGTCTTTGTTTTTTTTGGTTTTTTGGACGACAGCAGAATGCTTTATGGTGTTTTGCATAAATCTTCTGAATTACATCTCCATCAGCACCCAGTTGCAGTTCTGAACGACATTCAATTGTTTCATTGGATAAGGTCATATTTTTTTTCCTGTACGAGGGGCTTGTCCTTGCAACCAGACTCAAATACAACTTCCAAAAGGGTGTCCTTTTTTCGCCAGTACAAATTTACTCTACAATTGGCTTGCCCTTGATCTCAACTGGTCTGCATATTAACTATATCTGTGCGGTGAGCCACGTGACTACATAAGAGTCACACCGCCTTCAACTGATTCAGTAGCACTGGGACTGAAGCTGTTACCGGTACAGTCTTTAAAGTACAAAAAGCAGTACAGAAAAGTGGCTTCTCTAGTTGTTGATGTTTTCAATAAATGCCTCTTGTATCCAAAAATGCAAAATGGATGAACTGTCTTTAGTCCAGCCGCAATAAATTTTGTCCAATTAAATCAGGAAAAGAATTAGCTTAGCATGATTTTTTTCCAATTTTTTTGCCATCATTTTATTCCAAATAAAAAAAAGGGGTGGTTTGGTAAGTGGCAAGGGAAAGAATTTGTCTTTCTTTCAGTCTTGAGACAGAGCCCAGAAATAGAAAAGGCCAACTAGAAATAAAAGAAACAGCAATGGTTTGTGAATAATTCAATTAACTGTAATTCAATCAAGCAAACCTCAACATGTTTGGTAAGAAGCAGATTTTTAAAATAGTTACTTAACCTGGAGGGTTTTCCCAACATCAGACTAAAGCGGAAAAATTTAATGATATACCTGTTGACTGAATAATTCATTTTCCCCCTTTTTACCTCATGTCGTTCGATTTCCCTCTGATAATGGAGAATGGGGAAGTTTTTTTTCCATGTCAGTGCTAAAATATTATGCTCGATGAACATTGTTTTTGTATTAAACAAATGTTACCTATTTTCAATTGTCTACCTTTGCCCACCCTATGTCCTCATCAGAAGAATCTGGAGTGGTTCCCAACATCAGACTAAAAAGAGAGATCCTTGCCATTCATTACCAACTTTGAAATAATATCGTCCCGATTTACGATTTTAGCTGCAGTGTTTGCCATTAACCTTTGAGGTCACCGAATGGGGAGTGGTCCTTTGTCATGTCCCATTAACAAATATATAATCTTACACAAAAATAGAGAGAGCATCAATAACTTATACGGGGGGGGGGGGGGGGGGGGGTGGAGGTCCCAGGAAATAATAAAAGGTTAATATGAACTGTGTGGGAAACAGTTGCCAAAAACTAAGACTGTAAATCGTTTCTGCTTCCCAATTATGTGCATCCACCAGGTACCCCGAAGCAGTTGCCTTTGCAGGAAATTCATGTATCCGGTCCATACGTCAGGGCTCTGGTAAAGTTTTCTCATTGTTGGGTCTTGCCGAAGGGTCTCCTAAAGTGATCAAGGTACCAACTTCAAGTCGAAAGTCTGCACACTCTCTTCCCACATGGAGATAAAACATTCACTCTAGTCTTATCACCCCGAGAGTCAAGGTGCAACTCGAAAAACTCCATGAACCATGGAACCCACTAAACCTCCGACGTCCACTCAACCCTCCAGATCACGTCAATAATCGCGTCGTCGGTCGTGACCTTTTATTTACGATCCAAACGACCGTCTGGTGCAATGCGCATCTGGACGGAAAACAATGACCTCCCCATATACGTGGATATGACGTCCAATCCGACCTCCTCTAGGACGTGAAAACAGGTCTCGGCCTTCGACGCAGTAACTCTTGATCTAGCAATACAATATATAGGGCGTGAGAAGCAATCTAGGAGTAGCCTGACTGTAGCGATTGTGATTTAAGCAAATGTGTGCAGCCTTGGATACGTGTATTTCAAGTCCACGAGTGTGGATCATTATCTTTACATATTTGGTTCGATTTTTAAGCGAACAATTTTTCTTTTGGTCTAAAGACAAATAACACTCAACTTAGGATTACGTAGTGGCTAGATAATAAAAACTTTGTGAATGGTATCATTTGTTGTGCTAACAAACCCCAAGTTTGTAAATAGGGGTGAGCACTTGAGATATTAAGCAAAATGCATGGTTTTCACAGTTTTATTATGTAGCCACTACATAATCTTATTCTGGAGTGTTTATTCGTTTTTAACCAAACAAAAAATTGTTCGCTAAAAGTGAAAAGTCAAACATTTTCCGCCGGGATTAACCTGCGTCGATGCGACTGAAGTCTCATTACGCACCGCTACACCATGCCAGCTTTTTTTCGACTACTGTGAAAAAATAAATAAGCCATCCCTAAAACAACCGACGCACACTTATACGATTACAGCCGACATGTGAGTCGGTCGAGGCCCTGTTTTCCACGTCGTAATCGACGTATGGTGTGCATCTGGACGTCAAGAGCAATGCCATCCCAGACGTTTGAATCTGTACCTCTGTCGCTGCCCTGCTTATTTATTTACTGGAAGCACCCTACCAACCCCCCCCCCCCTCTAGTAATACACCAGTCCTGCACAGGTTTTTAGATTATAGATGTATCATGTCCACATTGACAAGAGTTGGAGACCGAAAGAAGTTGTTTTCCCACGTATACGTGGAATTTGTTAAGTATATTTTGTAGATTATCTGTATTTTGAATTGCCAGTGCATGAATCTATAATTATAAACGGCTGGCACTGCTCAGCTGAAAGGGAGACTCCTTTTTTAGTTTTTAAGTTAAAGTTTAAAATATGAAGATTGTTTCATATTTCAAACTATTTTTAGCACATTAAGAATTCTTAGGTTAGACGGTGTCCAACAAACTATGTGTTACAAAAGGTTAAATTCTTGAGTTTTAAATAATAATTCCAATTATTATCAAAGTAACTGTATATTTCACAATGGATGATAAACTGCAAAAAGACCACATACTTAGTAAACTAAGTTTAAAAACAGGGAAGATCAGCTTAATATTTGGGACACTCCCATCATTTAGACACCTGTGATGTCATC